>JAJOOR010085543.1:0-25949 GCA_036250505.1 Solanum acaule | reverse complement strand
TAACATCTTATGGGCAACAATTATTTATTTAATGTATCTAGTATAAATACAATACCTGTCAATTTAAACAAGATACATAAATAGTAAAATGCTAAGTAACAAAGATATTGATGATGTATCTTCTCAATTTTTTCAACAATTTGAATCAAAATTGAAAGGATCTTCAATAAACTAGGAGAAGAATTTTGAATCTCAAAATTTTCAACAATTTTGAATCAAAATTGAAAGGATCTTCGCTGAACTGAGAGAAGAAAGAATCTTGAATCTCAAATTTTTTGATAATCTTGAATCAAAATTGAAAGGATCTTCGATGAACTTGAAGATTCAAAAGGATATCGTTTGTCCAACAACAATTTCATCACTTTTTTATCCTTCATAACTCACCTTACTTACCCAAAAATTCCACAAAAAATTTTGAATCAAATTTGAAAGGTTTTCTTCGTTGAACGGGGGAAGCAATTTGAAATTTTGAATTTCTTCGTTCTATTAGGATTTTTCTGAAGAAAAAGAGAAACTTGATGTTCTTACCAATTCCATCGAACAAATCAAAGACGGACTAGAGAAATGGAAGGTTGAGTGGGAGGAAAAGGAGCTTCATCTTATGTGTTGCATGAATAAAATTGAAGAAGAAAATTCATTAATGGAAAAAGAAATCAATCGGCTATTAAATCTGCTCAAATATAACTAGGATCAAGCAAATAAAAACGTAATTTATGGGATTTAATTAATTTTCAGATTTTATTCCTTTTTTAGCGCAACAAAAAGATTTTTCTTGTATTAGAATTAATATATCCGGATGGTGAATTAATGTATTCGGATGATGACTTATGTATCCGGAAGGTACAAATTTTAAGGGATTATTGTAATTAACAAAAAAGTAGGGATAAAATGTAATTTACTCTTTACACTATGAGATTCATGTAAGTTATACAAATTATAGTAGTACACATTCATTGCTATTCAAACCACATTTGAACCACTTCAATTCAAGTCAAAATTACACAAATAAATTCTAAGTGATTGATGTAAATTGTACAAGGTTCGTAAATACAAATTTAAGTGATTTAATAAAAATAAAGGATTGAGCGGTTACACTTTAAGCCAAATTTAGTAAATTAATTTGTAATTATAATAAAAGAACTTATTTTTTAGATTTAGGATTTAAAAAGTTTTTTGTTGAAACATAGTAATTTCTAGATCTATATTCAAGATCATGTAAAATTCTACTTGCTGACAAACTGTGTATAAGTGTCAATTTATATGCTAAAGATTGAAGGAAGAAGTATCAAATATCGTTCTCACCGTTCTACAAGAAAAGTGAATTTACAAGCAACATTGCTAGGGGAACTCATTAGATAATTTGTTCCTTTGACTCAAAAATACTCTTCAACTTTTGCTTAATATCTAGTTTTCTACAAGCTTGTCGCCCGTACCCTTTAATTGGACGACAAACTCCAAATCAACACAAATTACCTATTTTTTTTAAAGACAACTCATCCCCAAATTTTAATCCATGTCTGGCCCTCTACCTATCTTAATCCCAACAACTTTAACCTATTTCCAAGAGTGCTCAGTATCCTCAGACTATTGCTACAAGTTGTCAGTGACTTCATGAATTCATATGATATGTTACGTCAACGTCTCAAAGGATAAGATGGAGTCATCGTCAACTTTGTATCAATCTAACAACTTCAGTATCCCAAGTGTCAATGAACAAGTTTCAAGCATGCTAGATAACACTAATTAATATGATTTTTTAATTTAAATTAATTTTTAATCAAATCATCAACACTTTTTTTTTTTGTCGCGTTTTCAATTATTACAAAAATTATGTGTTCATTTGTCAAAGTTAAAGGGGGTTTGAACTTTACTTATAAGTTCAAAGTTTATATATTTTTTTTAGTAATAGCTTTAATTTAGTAGTAGTATACTTAATTTTCATGTACAAAAAATAAAAATTCCTGGACTCCCAATCTAATTTTTGGTCCTTTTCTCATCGGAGAACGTACATAGAGTTCCTCCGCCCGTCGGCGAACCATACTGGTAATGAATTCGAGATCAAGATATCCGCCGCCTTGGATGGGCAGCGGCGGCGGCGAAGGCGAAGGCGAAGGCGAAGGCGGAAGTATGTATCCTAATGCTAACACTAGTTTTCAACAAAGAAATCAACAGCAATATATGCAGAGATCAGTGCCGCATCAACAACAATTTCAGAACCAGCAAACACAGCAGTGGATGAGAAGGAACCAGTTATCATCAGATTCTGCTATTGATGAGGTTGAAAAGACTGTGCAATCCGAAAACGGAAGGTAGGGGTTCCTTACTCTTTTTTTTTTAAATTTTTTTTTTGAGAACTTTAATTAATACAGGGGTGGAGATTTTCTGCCGAAGCCATCAGTGCAATGGTGACTCTGCCCCTGATTGAATATTGAAATTTAAACGAAGTTGTTATTTTTCTTTTCTTTTATGTGTGTTTTGTTCCTGTGTTATACTGAAGTATTATACTGAAGTATAACACACGAACAAATTGAAAGTTGCGGGACGAGTATTAAGTTTAGCTGAAGTAGCATAAGTTGCGGGACGAGTATTAAGCTTAGCTGAAGTAGCATGGACCTTTTGTTGGTATATAATCAGTAATAATTAGATAATATGACAAGCTAGAATTGATTAGCAGAGAATAGTTAAATTGGCATTTTAGTGGGTGTCATTTTGTTTACAAATGACTTAACTTCTTTTACTAAATCCTCACGGCTTTAAATTAGTTTTAATTGTTTGGAGGAATCCCTTATTTATTTTTATAATAATTATTAGCGGAAAGTAGCTTGTAGGAGTCATGCAGCAAGACAGAAAAACCTCAAATTGCTAAATAGCACTGCAGTGTTTAAGGCCTTAAACTGCAGTTCCATGATGTCTCTGTACATGTCTTAACCTATACCAACATTCACTTCAGTTTACTGAGTAAACTCTAACAATGTCGTCGGAAAACTTATGGTAGGGCTCACTTTGGAGCTCCATTAGAGTGGGTTCAAGATGGAGTTTATTTATGGCTTTATGCTATCTGTAAACTTATTCTATAGGGCTGACTTTTGAGCTCCATTAGAGTATGTCAAAATGGAATTTAGTTGGGCTTGAGAACTTCAGCTTCTTTCACTCTTGCAATGTTCAAATATGCTTTAAAACACCTTTCTTGAGCATAGAGTCTATCAGAAACAACCTCTCCACCTTAACAAGGTGAGGGTAAGGTCAACGTACACTCTTCCCTCCCTAGACCCCAACTCTAGGGACCACACTAGGTATGTTGTTGTCGTTTTTGGGCTTCAGAGTTTCATTTTCACGTTGACATAGATGTGAGCCATTAATTTGATACTAGGACCTTGATTGAGCTCTAGCTTAAATTGTAACCGCATTTCATATCCCAAGCTAGCTTAGCTTGTTTACAAGTCTCGACTTAATTCTAGCATGAAGGGGTACCTTGTTATCTGACATCTTGGGTGCCACTCTACTTGAAGAACTCGTGTTTACGATATTGAAAATCCTAATTTCCTGAACCAAGTGCATTAGTTGGACATAGATGTTCGGACTGCCTAGCCCTTTTTTGGAGTTGGAAAGTATTAATTCATGGATTGTGTGGGGGTGGGCCAATATACAAGAAGGCTGAAAACAAGAGAATGATACACAAGTATGGTTCTCTACGAATGGTTCCAAATTATCTTAAGTTATAGCTTACAAGAGCCTTGTAGGTGCACAAACAATTGACCAAAAATAAAGACATATTTAACTTCGTGAACTTGTATTCCACCCTTTCAAATGCTATCTTGTCTATTTCCCTCCAGAGTACCCACATCATGGTAAGAGGAGCTATGTCCCATGCTTTGCATCTCCTTCACCTCCTTCTGAAGGCCTAACTATGAATCACGTCTTTCACTGTGACTGCACCCAACATTGACTACTATATTCCAAAATAAATTCACAAAATAGACTCAGTACAGTCCATTACAACCAGCTTGCAACCTGGGAATGCACAGGTGAATGGTTCACATCTTCTTCAGTTCCAAAAAAAAGAGGTTCACATCTTCTCTCAACTGTTTGCACATGAAGCACCAATTGACATTGGTTATTTTCTTTTTCCTTAGCTTTTCAGAATTTAGGATCTCCTCCGTTTGTTTCCATCCATGCGAAGAATCATACTTCTTTAGGTGCTCTTGAAATCCCTACTAACTAACTGGTAGGGGCAGTCTTTATCATTGGGTGGCAAGGTCATTCTAGTCAATAGTGTATTTGATGCTCTCCCAACTTATGTCATGTCTTTGTTTCCTATCCCTTCTAAGGTTTTGTAAAGATCAGACTCCTTAAGGATGAATTTTATTTGGCAACGCAACAAAGAAAATAAAGCAATTCATTTGGTCAAATGGGACTGCCTCATCACCGGTAAAAAAGATGGAGTACTTGTTGATGAAATGGTTATGGAGATATAACTTAGAGACTAAGGTTTGTGCAATATAAATATGGCCAATACAACCAGTGGTGCTCAAATAGTGTGAATTATCCCTTTGGAGTTGGAGTTTGGAGAGCCATTACATCCTTGTGGCCATCTTTGGCTGGAAATATCAGTTTCAAAGTCGGCAAGGGGAGTAAAATTCTCTTCTAGCATGACAACTGGCTTGGGTGTGGTCCTTTAAAAGTTTTGTTCCCTGATTTCTATACTGTTGCTACTTAACCAGAAACTAACCTTGAATTAGCTAAAGGAATACATCGGTGGAAACTTTTAGATGATTATTAAATGATTGGGAATTGATAAGAGTCGTGGACTTGTTCAAGACCTTGGAATCTTTCCAAGGTTTCAAAGAATCTGAGGATATGTTGTGCTGGAAACCTGGAAGTGATGGAGTCTACACTGTCAAATCTGCATACAACTTCCAGATTAGGCAAAATGCACAATTTGACCAGTGACAGTGGAAGTTCAACTGGAAGACTAAGGCCTCATTTGTTTTCATTAAGATTAAGACATATGAATCTGAATGAATGCACATCTGAATCATTCAATTTTGTTGTCAATCTGAAACTGAACGATTAAGACTATTTGTTTTTAAACACACACAGATATATATATATATTAACAAAATATTAGAAAAAAAGGTCATTCTTTGATAAACGTTAAGATATTTGAATTATAAATAAATATTTTAAGTTTGATAAAAATAACAGTTACCAATCTCAAAAAAAAGTTTGATAAAAATAAAATGGAATGACATGGACTACATATATAAATTATAATAATAAAAATAATTGTTAGGAAAAAATGTAGTCATCTTCTTTTGAAAAAAAATTCAACACAAATGAATCTTCCATAAATAAGTGAAACATCTCTATTCTATAATATGTTTGCTCATGTACTCTTCTCTTAAATAAAAAATGAACATGATACATTTAAATGATTTAAAATAAATTTATAAATGCAATCATCGTTCGATCTCAACAATACATTTATGAAGTTGCGTTGCACTTCAATCAAGTAAATTTTTTACAATAAATTTTATCAATTCTTGATAAACAAGTAGCAAGAACAAAATTTAAAGTTTAAGGAAAATAATTTGGATAACTAATAAAGTTGGTGAAGGAGAGAGACTTGAATTTTTTTTTAATGAAAAAAATATGGAGCACAATGTTTTTACGAAAATAAAAGTATCTTTAAAATAGTCTGAATGAGAATAAGACTCTGTCACAGAGACCCTTCGGACCCACTAAGAGATTATTAAGTAGGAAAGATAAACACACTTAATGGCCTAATGTCTGAACCATTCAAATTCTGATCTCCATTAAGTGCAAACATATGAGGCCTAAGACCCCTTACAAAATTTTATGTTTTTCTTGGCTTGTAGCAGAAGCATGTCTCACTCAAGAAAACTTAAGAAGTAGGGGATTTCATCTATGCTCTAGATGTTGTATGTGCGGTGCAGCCAGAGAAAAGAATAGCCATCTGGTTCTACAGTGTCCTATAATTGGACAATTGTTGCAACTTTTTTTGAACACGGTAGGACTAAGATGGTCTATGCCAACATGAAGCTGTAATTTAGTGAAGTGCTAGAACTATAATGGTGGTGTAGTGAGACAAAAGAAGTGGTGGAAACTTTCCCAGCTTGTAAATGGTGGACAATTTGGAAGGAGAGGAACTATAGAATTTTTGAAGACAGAAGCAGAAGGTCGAGATGAATTGTATTCTTTTGTTTCAATTTTGGTGTAAAGAAAACTATGTAGAGGAGACCGAATCACTACTTATATGATATGTTCCTTGTGAAGCAGTAGTCCTAAGCATGGTTGGGTTTTGTAATTGTAGATAGCACTGTAATGGTGTACATCTAATATACACACACACACACATGTTACCAGTTTCAAAAAAAAAAAAAAAACTAAATCCTCTCTTTCAGTAAACTATGATAGAAAGACCTCAGCAAGAAAGGTCCTCTCCTACTCTCCACTTTCACGTGTCTTTCCTAATTGTGTGATAATTTGTTTGTAAAATAGTTTCATCAAAATTTATACTCCTTCCGTCCCAATTAATGTGATGATATTTGATTGGGCACAAAGTTTAAGAATGAAATGAAAACTTTTGAAACTTCTGGTTCAGAACAAGCCATAGATATTTGTGTGGCTGTGAATCATCTCATTTGGTAAAATGGAAAGTTTAAAATTAAGTTGTTACTAAATATAGAAAAATATCCTTCTTTTTGGGACTAAGCAAAAAGAAAAGAAATGGGATTGAGGGAGTAACTTATTTCTATCTCTGTCTTTTAGGTTTCTCTAGAGCCTTTGTTCGAAAGTGTGCCAACATCTTGTGTCGTTGTAGACATAATGAATTGTTATCTTCTTCTATATCCTAGAAGATGTATGTTGGTTTCTCTTGATCTTGAAAAATCCTTGTTTACTGATGGACAATCAACTGCTTTAAGCATTTTGAAGGCTAGGTGTATTGCAAATTTGTTTAATTGGTCCAACTTGTATCCTGTTATTAATGCAGAACAACTTCAGGACTTCATTAACTCACTAGTTCTGCTTGGATGGTTTATTGTAGCCAGAGATTTTTTTAAGCTCAAATGCCATATCTTGTAATTCTTGCATCTTCTTGATGTTGTTATTAGTACCACTTACTTTATCAAAAAAAGAAAAAAAGAAGCCTTCATAGTGCTTCAATCCTCACTGTACCAAATTCTAAAACCAACATGTCCTAGTATCGTGGGGATACTTGGTGGTTTTAAGCGATGTGAAGCCATGGGTGAAGTCATGAGCTTTAAAGAAGTTGTGATTTAAACATTGTTGTGCAAAGTGATCCCAATGAGAAACTATTGGTTCTTTGGATCTCATTGATGAGTTGGATTAATATCGTCATTATTGTATGTTTTAATTGCAATTTGATTATTAGAATATTAAATTCACATATATTTGGTACACTAGTTTTTATAAGCCGTTCAAAGAAAGAAGTGTGCATCTCATTTCACGATTTTCACTTCAACCCCATGGACCTAGTTGTTCTTTTTGCGCTTTCTGTTCTTAAAAACAGTGAGATACTTGTGGGGAGCTGGCAGAGACTGTGAACCATCTATTCCTACATTGTAGAATCACATGACATCTATGGATGGAGCATGCCTGGGAAAATTACAGAGGCCTTAACAAGATGGGAACAAGTTGGGTTGTTGGCCAAGAATAGAGACAGGTGGAGGATAGACTCAGCAAGCATTTGGTGTACAGTATGGAAGGAGAGGAATTCTAGGTGTTTTGAGCGTATAGAGAACAATATGCAACAGATTAAGCTCAATTGCATCTTGCTACTATTTTTTGGTGTAATCAGTTACTTTTAAATGATCATGTCTCTATTATTGATGTTTTAGACTCATTATAGGCATAGGATCATAGAATCATAGATGTAGGTAGTACTTTGTAAATACTACAACTCTTATAAGATTCGGATTTTAACATATATAGACAAAGTTACCAGTTTCAGAAAAAAAAATGAGATACTTTTTGCCACATATTGAAACTGTTGAAACATAGGTAGAAGGAGAAGAAACAAGATACTGTTGTGGAACACGGAGTTTGATTGGGCACGGAGTATATGAGATGTGGGAACACTTTGCAATGTTCCAAAACTACCCTTAAAATAAATAAAATTTTAAATAGTAGTATAGTTCTTACCTTGGTAGACTTCTTGCTAAATAAGTAGATCCCAACATGGGTAAATTGTTGATAGTGTCATTAAATATTTGCCAAACAAGGAAATGTGTCATTCTTTTTGGGATAGACTAAATAAGAAAGTGTGTCATATAAATAGGGACAAAGGGAGTAACAAACCAACTCTTTTCAACAACTGCATACTTTTGCTTTCTTTTTGGTGTAAAGGGGAACTTGTAAATGAAACAAAATCAATACCTAGTCTCTTAGAATCCTTATAAGATTGAAAAAGGATTTTTCTTTTGTTTTTTTGCTCACTTGTAATTACTACAACACTTCTTTAGTTCTAGTTTTATTAAACAATTACCTTTCTCTAAAAAAACACAATGGCATACTCCGAAAAAGAATAGAATACTGGGGATACTAGACTTTCCCTTACGATGCAGCGATAGGACAATATCATCTCAGGGATACCACACTTTCCTTTACAACATAGCAATGGGACAATATGAAGGAGAAAGTTATGGATCTCATTGTGATGTTTGCAGGAAGAGCCTTTTTATGTCTTGTTGTCGGAAGCAAATCATTAGCGGCGAGTCTTTCTGAGGCCACAGACCACAAAGTGCCTGCACTTTGAAGGGAGGTTTAGTTTACATATGGCAATGGTAATGGAAAGGAGGGATGGATTTGATTATAAATTCAAAGATCAAATAGATTATATCATGAAAAACTTTTCTTTCCCCGAAGTTCAACTTAAGATTTTGGTTGATAATAGTAGGTAGGGTGACTATGAGTTTTATGTTTCAAAAGTTAAAATTCATTCTGTGATATTGAGAAATAAGTCATTTTTTGTTTTCCCTCTTATTTAGTTCACAAGATTGGAAGGCTAGGTTGAAGATACCACCACTTGATGCTCGATACAGGACAGAGGTAAATTGGGAATTGTCATCTCATGCTCATGCAGTTCAATTTATATTTGATATACTCTATGAAATGACTGTTTCGACAGCCATGTTTGTTTCTGTTCTTATCTAACATAATTTATTTGAACTTCCCATTTCTGTATCACATACTGCATCTTGATTTCACACCTTTAAAGATCAGATGTTATTTTCATATGTGACTTATCTGATGTAGTCTACAAGCATCTCATAATCAATTTTTGTCATGAAAACCTGGACATACTTTATGTCTATAAAATTTCAGCCCTTGGGTTGTTTGTTTTTGAGCATTCTATACACCATTTTACATCTACATAGAATTGATATTGCAAATATACGAAGAGACTGTTCATTTTGACTTCTTGGCCTAGCTTCAGCCCCATGGAGGATCTTTGGGGGAATTGAATGCTTCTAATTACTTATGGTAGCTAAGTAGGGATTTTGTCGGAGCAGAACTTGCCGTATGTGGTGGGGCTCATTTACTGATCATGTTGGCAACTTTGCAACATTGTCATGGATTTGAGGTTGGGTGTATGCTCAATTACCTTCCGCTTTCTTGGAAGAGCTAAAGGTCTAACAAGCTCAGAAGTTCATTTAAGATCATGTAAAAAACATCAAGGAAGTTGACTCAGGAATTAGCAAATGCAATCTTCTCTGACCTTTCCCAGCAATGCTTTGTTATGGAGAAAACGACCAATTGAATCCTGCACCCCTTGATACTTTCAGATTTAGACACCATTTTTGGCTTATTAACTTTTATCCTCAGAAGTCATAAGCAGGGTGTTACAACATTTTGAAGCTCTTGTGCATCCCATCCTGATTCTTTTACAATAGAGGTTTCAACTACTTAAAGTGAGAATGCATCTAAAGATTTGAGAAGTGCTCGTCCTTAATCGAAGCAATTATACATGTCTCAATGATTTTGACCCGCACTCTGTTTTCTCTCATCATGTTCAACCACCTCCAACTATTTCCTTCTAGCAAAGTTTTTTTATGTTTTTTGAGCAAGGTAACATGTGTATTCATCAGCACCAAGTTGGTACCGGAATCCATATTACAAGTGCCAAAGGCCTTGCTCATCTTACAAGGCTTCTAAAGATTAAAAAAAATGTTTTTGCATCCTCTATATAATTATCCTTACAAGTTACAATAGAGAATAGAAGACACATAACACTTCATTTTTCACCCAAGAGTGTGGTCTAGTAATTAAATAGGTTGAGTACCATGAAGCTTCAGGCTCAATTCCCGACGGAGACAAAAATAGGTGACTTCTTCCCATTTGTCCATGCCATGGTCGGTATCTATGTTGGGAGGTAGCAGGTACCCATTGGAATTGGTCAAGGTGCTTGCAAGCTAGCACAAACATAATGGTTATAAAGAGAACACTTCATCTTGATATTCTGTATAGACCATGACTTGTCTTCAAAACACATCGGGTTCCTCTCTGTCTCGTAGAGTCCACCAAATACAGGTCGGGAAAACATTCCTCCACTTCTTTCTAAAGCTACTTATTGCATTGAACCAGCTCCATAGTTAGGCCTTATTATCTCTAGGCATTACCCATTTGATCCTAACCAAAGACAAAAACAATTCTCATAAGAGTTATGTGAACTTACAATAATGAAATAAGTGACTGTTATTGCTGCCTCCTACTGACACAAATAGCACCTTGAAGTCAACCGAAAACCTCTTTTCTGAAAATTCTCATGTGTCAAACATGCTTTTCTAGCCACGAACCAAGTGAGACAGATCACCTTAAAAGGAGCTTGAATTTTCCACATAGCTTTCCAAGGCCGGTCAACACCAGTGTAGATGTATTTGACAAAATTAAAGCAAAATCTAGTTGTAAACTTTTTGTTGCTGCTTCTATCCACACCAGTTTCATCCATATTGCTTGTACCATTGAATGGTTTTAGTTTCTTCAGAAAATGGGCCATTCTCAGAGTCTCCCTGTCATTTAGTCTTCTAAAAGAAAGATTGCAACCAACTGATTCCAAACATCCTCAATTGTAACATCAGGTGAAACAACCAGACTGAGTAGATCTGGATACAACTCTTTAAGAGGGCCATGCCCTAACCAATTATCACTCCAAAATGATATTTTCCTCCCATTACTAATTCTGAACCCAGTATTGACAACAAACTCCTCCCAAATATTTTCTGATAGCTTTCCAAATTTGAATTCCAATAGAAGACCCCACAGGTTTAGTACTCCAGTATCCCTGCTGACAATATTTCTGTTGGATCACCTTCTTTCGTAATGCTTTATCTGCAGTGTTGTATCTCCAAAGTCATTTCCATAGAAGGCTTTTGTTATGCATTCTTAAGTTTGTAATGTTCAGTCCCCCAGTTTTTCTACTAGAAATCAGAGCCTTCCATCCCACAAGGTGAAAGCATCTATTCTCCTAGCAAAGAAATTCTCTTGTCCCCTCACCCCCTTCCTCCAACTTCACTTTTTAGTTGAACAGATCACCTGGAGCTTTGAGATATTTTGTATTTGATAATCAAGAAGTCCTCTGTATACCATTTCGTAACTCGTGGCTAATAGGTTCACTCCTCCATCGTTCTCAATTTACATGCTAGACTTGGTTCACATGCAAGATTCAAACTCGTGATGTGCGCGTAGCACAATACCATTGTACTACAGTTACCATTAAACCAAATCCTTGGGTCATCTGCAGCTTTGGGATGTTAACAAGTCTTGAAATTTAGACACCAGTTCAAACACTTTGCTTTAAAAAGAAAAAGTTAGAGCAATATTGGCAGTTGAATTTGGGTGGTAGTGAATAGAAATTTTATTAATAGGAACAGTAAATTACCTACTCGAGATACTAAATAAAGTGGTGCTGATGGGAAGTGTTGAAGATTCAATAATCTGGATAGGTTGTAAATATAGGAAATTTTGCAGTTGATGCATGCTTCAAAAAGTTGGTAACACAGAACATAACAGTTGAGAGGCAGTGTCCCTGGAAGATGATTTGGGAGGCTACAGATCTTCAAAGCTGGCCTGCTTTGGATAGATTGCTACCATTGGCACATGCCTAACACAAGATAATTTACAGAGAAGAGGTTACATGTTGTGTATCAGATGCTCTGGTTATGGAAGAAGCAATATAGTCAATCAATCACATATTTATCCATTGCAGATTTTCTTGGCAGAGTTGTGTATGTTTATGAACCTGCACAGGGTTCAAGGGCGATGCATGGCGGACAATTTTTCTAGTGAGAATAGTGGATGTTCTGACCCTTCCCCGGACCCTGCGCATAGCGGGAACTTTAGTGCACTGGGCTGTCCTTAAATTGTGGCTGCTCTGAAGGGAAAAGGAATACATTTCTTGTAAAAATTCATACTTGGTGTGTAGAAAATGACTGGGAAAACATTCTAGAATCGTTAGATCCTTTTATCCATTATAAGTTGTCCATAAAGGACTCCAGGAACTATTTTGAGAGACCAGTTATCTAATCTTCATTAGTTAACTCAAGATACCAATAGCACAGTAGTTCAAAAGCGAAGAAAACAATTGTTGGAATGTTATTTTCAGAACGAATTTAAATTACTGGGAGCTTAGTGGGATGACTGGTTTTATAATGTTCTCCTCAGCTTCCAAGAGCTAAAACACAGTGAAGTATGGAAAGGAAATATGGATGGAAGTTTCACAGTAGGTTCTGCTACATGGTTTTAAAACGAAGGCCTTTGGGGAATCCTGATGTTCCACGGAAACTAGTCTGGAAATTAAAAGCACCTGCAACGTAATGTGTTTTGTTTGGTTAGTGATGAAAGAAGCTCGACTCATTCAGTGATAACTTGCAAAGAAGAGGCGTCCAGCTAAGCAGTATATGCGACATGTGTGGAGAAATCTCTGAGACAGTTGACCATCTTTTTGTTCACTGTTCCATGGTAACTCAGGTCTGGCAAATGTTCTATAGTCTGGGTTTGAAATGGGTCATTCCAGGTCTACTGCAGATGTTTTGAAATGACGGAACAGGAAAGATTTGTCAAAAGCTATGAAGATTATATGGAACACCATTCTAGCATGTATATGGTGGCAGAAAAACTAGAGTTTTCGATGGAAAAGCCAATGCCACTCTTAAGAAAATATCTGCGTCATCCTTTTAAACGAAGCTGAAACCTTGTTACAGTTCTTAGAATCATTACATAGATAGTTAGGGATCTTTATGGCTTCCTTTGGTATGTAACTTTACTGCACTCTTTGTGTCTCAGTGTATAATATATTTACCATTTCAAAACAAAAGAAAAGATTCCAGGATCTTTTGTACGTATCGGTAGCTTTTGGTACTTTTATTAATAAATTATCTTATTCCTCCCACGACCCTACAACCAAAAAGAAACTGGCAGAGGACAAATAATATCTGCTAAATACCATCTAGCTTCTGTATGGAGGTTTATGTGGTGCTTTAATTCTTAATTATCCCTGCTATAGGAATATTATAATATTCTCTGCCCATTTTCCTTAATTGTGACAGTTCTTTTCTATCGACCTTGTTATTTCCTTGTGTGACAACTCTGAGCCACTCTATAGATATTTGGACTAGAATTGAGAAAGAAACAAAACCAGCAATATACTTTATTACTATCGGGAAAACAAGCAAGCTCTGGGTCACTCCTAGTCCTAACCACAACTTATCCGCTGGTTCTTCAACATTAGTCAGTTTGGGAAGTAAGACTTCCATCACCAAGTTTAACTTAGACGTAAATCCTTTATTTTTTTTAAGGAGCAGTTTCAAACCAAAATACTCATTTGAATTCCAATTTGTCAACTATTACTAGGTATCTGCTATAAGCCTCTACTCATTTGAACCTCACCCTTCCCTTTTAACTTTTAAGGTTATGACATCCTAATATTCTGCTAAATGGATGGATCTTATCAACGTCTCGTGAAAGCGAATCCTCTTGAAAGAGAGGGGTGCCTTCAGATTGCGGACACAGATGGTGCATGGCTGTTAAGGTGTTGGGTTAAGTGAGGTTTTGTTGTATTGCTTAATTATAAGGAAAAAAATCAAATATACCTATCTCAATCTTGTGGCATTCCTCTTCAAATCACATCAAGATTAACTTTGAAGAAATAGGGCAGGCTACTGTCTGATCTTTTAGTCCCATAATATTTTCCCTGAAAACCTATTAAATGCACTTGTGCAATCGCCTCTCATTAGGAAAACAAATTGATCCAGAGATACCGGAAGAGAAAAAACAAATACTTCTGTAAAGTTGCCGAAATTTGCTGAAAATTGTTCTCCTATCTGAAGCTTGTACAGTTGTCGCTCATAATTGTGGCCTTGTCACAATGTTCATGCAAGTGCTCAATGAATCTGAGTCTATTCTTGTGATAAGAGCATTTTATCGTTTTTGTCTGTTATGGTTCTACTAAAAATATAATACATGTTTTTAACACTAAGTTAACATAACGTAACATCACTGGTTCCTATCGCTATGTTGCTTAAGTTTCCAAGTAATTTGGTTAATTGTGTCGTGTTCATTGATGTGGTTCATGTACATTCGTGTCTGATGGTTCCTTACCGCAGTGATTTTAATTGTTTAATAGAAGTCACGCACATTGTTCTACACTACACAAATTGCCCTTCGACTGCTGCTTCTCAACTTGAAGTGTGTGCACTTACAATAGTTATTGTTCCTGGCAGGATGTGACAGCAACCAAGGGAAACGATTTCGAAGACTATTTTCTAAAGCGTGAACTGCTTATGGGAATTTACGAAAAGGGATTTGAGAGGCCATCACCAATTCAGGAGGAGAGTATTCCAATTGTTCTAACAGGATGTGATATTTTGGCGAGGGCCAAGAATGGAACTGGGAAGACTGCTGCCTTCTGCATCCCTGCATTAGAAAAAATTGATCAGGACAACAATGTCATTCAAGGTTCTTATCTAATTGAATAGCTGTTTAATTGTTGGTTCTCTGCTGGTTGGAACTGTAACAAAAACTAAATTGCCTACATAGTGCAGTTTGAATCTGCTTATTTATTCGATCACGCAAGCTTGAGCATGAGCTTGGCTTATAGCTAAGGTGCTGAATGAGCTAACTTTGAGCCGGACTTGTTTTGAGCCCCTCAAGAACATCTCCTTTCCTTCTAGTAAAATTGCAATGTATCAGTATGGTAACTATATGACAATATGGGTGCCATAGTAAACCAAATCACCAACATATCTACAGGTCAGAAAATGATATCTTCAGGTACTCAATTTCAAGCTAGTCTGTTAAAATGTTCCGCCTTTCATGGGGTTGCAATTTTGCAAACCATAAATTCAAGGCCCCATCATGTAGGCATTCTTGTTTCTCTTAAAAAGACCAGTAAAAAGTTGTATGAGTACCTTCCATTTAAGAAGCTATGTGATAAAGCATATTAGCCTGCTGTTTTCTTCTTATCTCTCTATGTATTACTCCCTCTGTTTCAATTTGTTTGCCTTATTTTCCTTTTTAGTCTGTTTACGAGAAGATGTCTCTTTTCCTTTCTTGGCAACTCTTTTATTCTAACTTTCCACGTAATATGTTTAAGACCACAAGATTAAAGAGCATTTTGGTACATTTTACATATCTTTAGTTTAAGATACAAGGTTTAAAAGTCTTCTTTACTCTCTCAAACTCCGTGTCAAGTTAAAATTAAACAAACAAATTGAAACGAAACTGATATTCTTTCCTGGTCATCAAGCTAGAGTTACTTGAATTACAAGATGCATTAACTCTCTTATTCTGCAGACAAACTGCATTATATTCTGATAAGAGAAGTACAGTATCTATAGTCTATGTTTCCTAAAATGAACAAACTTTTTTGTCAACAAATAAAATTAAGAGCTTGTTTGGAGACTTGGAGCCCCCTTTTCCAAATTTTAAGTACTTTTTAGCTGTCTAGTTTTTGCCATTTTGAATACTTTTTTATATTTCAAAATACTTGTGAAAGGTATCCTGCATACCGAGACTTTTTTAGGAGGAAATTTTAATGGACACATAGGAACCACTTTAGGAGGATACAATGATGTTCCTGGTTGTTTCGGCTTTGGGGATAGAAATGAAGGAGGAGTTTCATTTTTAGACTTCGCAAAAGCTTTTAAGTTGGTAATTGCTAACTTGAGTTTCTAGAAAAGAGAGGCGCACTTGGTAACCTACCGTAGCATAATGGCTAAGACTCAGATAGATTATCTGCTCCTTAGGAAGTGTGATAGAAGTTTATGCAAGGACGTCAAGGTTATCCCTGCGAGAATCTTACGACCCAACAGAAGGTTGTCGTTATGGATTTAGATATCAAGAGGAGGAAGAAGAAGAGGGTTGCTTGTGACCTACCAAGGATTGTATGGGGAGGCCTGGCTGAGGCCAAATCTCAGGAATTGGAGAGAAGTTGGTGGCTACAGGGGCTTGGTGGAGTAGTGGAGACGCAAGTAGTATGTGGGCCAGGACAATTGATTGCATCAGGGAAACAACTAGAGAGGTATTAGGGGTCTCAAGAGGTAACTCATGCTAGCATAACATGGATTGGTGATGGAAAGGAGAGGCACAAGGAAAAGTTGAAGCTAAGAAGTGGCATATCAGAAAACTTAGGTGAGGAAGACAGGAAAAGGAATAGAGAAAACCATCTCTTCCTTCACTGTAGAATAACCAACATTTTGTGGAATGTTTTTATCAATCTGAAGGGCATGAAATGGGTTATGCCTAGGAAAATTACGCAGACTCTGAAGATATAGAGCAGTTATGCAAGCATTACCGGGCATAAAGAAAGATGGAAAATCATTCCGGCTTGCATCTGGTGGTCTGTGTGGAAAGAAAGAAATCTCAGATGCTTCCAAAACAAGAGTAATTCCATCCAGAAGATTAAGATGAACTGCTTAGTTTTGTTTCTTTTTTGGTGTAAACACGAGGTCATGGTAGATCTAGAATCAGTTACAGATGTTTTAGGTTCCTTGTAAATTTTGCTATAGGATTAAAGATCTTCCTGCTACCCTCCACAATTGTAATTAGGAACCTGTAATTTGTTGTGGCAGGTTCTGATTTTTGTTTTGGAATAGAATACAAGTTGTTACCTTCTCAAAAAAAAAAAGATGACGAAGAAAGAAGCAAACCTAGCGATCATAGCGGCTAAAACGACAACTTTTGAGCACTTGTATGAAGAGCTCGAGTGCAAATGAGGGGATAAGAAGCAGTATAGGATCGCAAGGTGAGAGAGGAGGGCCTGTAACCTAGACTAAGTAAAGTGCATCAAGGATGAGAATGACAACGTGTTAGAAGAGGTGCACATTAAACAAAGATGACAAACGTACTTCCCTAAGCTCTTGAATAAAGAAGATATGAAAATCATGTTGGGGCAATTAGAGCATTTTGAGAGTTGTGGAGATTTTGGGCACATAAAGACTGCGGAGGTTAAGGGGGTCGTTCATAAGATGAGGGGAAGAGTGCCTAGGTTAGACGACATCCTGGTTGATATTCAAAACTATAACAACTATAGGGGTATCAAGCTACTAAGTCATACTATGAAAATTTGGGAGAGAGTGATCGAGATAAGGATGATAGGAAGTCTCTTATCTCTGAGAATCAATTTGGATTCATGTCGAGATGATAAACTATAGAAGTCATTCATCTTGTATGGAGATTGTTGGAACAATATAGGAACAAGAAGTACGTACATATGATGTTCATTGTTTTAGTGAAGGCATATGATACAGTCCCTAAGAAGGTCCCTCAAAGATGTTTAAGTCCAGAAGTGTATTAATGGTTTCATTAGGACTATTAAGGACATGTATGATAGAGCCAAGACCCAGGTTAGAACAATGGGATGTGACTTAGAACACTTTGCGGTCATGATGGAGTTGCACCAACAATCAACCCTAAGCTCATTCCTATTTGCCTTAGTGATGGATGAATTGACATAACATATTCAAGGAAAGGCGTCATCTTGTATGCTATTCGCATATGACAGTACTAATTGACCGGACATAGTTGAGTTAATGATAGGCAGGAAGTTTGGCAATAGACTCTAGTCTTAAGATTTCAGGTTAAGCAAGACTAAAATAGAGTATATGCAGTACAAGTTGTGTGAAATAACGCGTGAGGTGGAGGTAGAAGTGAAGATCGATGCCTAAGTCATACCCATAAAAGAAAGTTTCAAGTATCTTGGGTCTATAATCCAAGGAGGGCTGTGAAGATTGATGATGATGTTGCACATCATATTGAAGCAAGGTTAGTGAAACGGAGACTCATATCCAGGCTGTTGTGCAATAAGAATATGTTGTGAAGGCTTACAGGTAAATTGTACCATGCCAGTTAGATTAACATTATTGTATGGGGCGAAGTGTTGGCTAGACCCACGTTCAAACGATGAATGTAGCAGAGATGAGAATTCTCAGGATGTGTTGGCATACTAGGATAGATGATTAGGGATGGAGTTATACAGGGCAAGGTGGGAATAGCTCCGGTGGTGGACAAGATGAGGGAAACAAGGCTGAGATGGTTTGAGCATGTGAAGAAGTGTGTGGATACACCAGTAAGGATTAGTGAGGGGTTGGTTGTAATTGGAGTTCAGAGAAAAGTAGATGTAGACTAAAGAAGAACTGGAGTGGTGATTAGAATTTAGACATGACATGATACTACTCCAACCTGTTGGACATGATCCAAGATAGGAAAGAGTGGAGGTTGAGGATTAGGCTACAAGGTTAGTAGGTAGCCGAGTGTCGTGGCATATTGTGGGAGACTGATAGAAACTGATGTGAAAATGAAACTTTACTGGTTGAATAAAGTGCAAGAATCTTAAACACTGCATTAACCAATAACAATGTCCGTATGGAGTGGACAAATCTCCAGATATAAAGACATAATAATATTTTTCCTTCCCAGAATTCTCCTAAAATACAAATTTATATAGTAAACATAAATAACTCCTAACAGATAGATAGAAACAGTTACTGCTGTAAATAACTGCTGCTGCCTGCTGGTAATAACTTCTACTTTATAACTACTATAGATAAATACTGCTTATATATTTTATCCTACTTAATACAAAGAAAGTAAGACAGATAAACTAAGATAGATTATCTCCACATGCTGCTCGCCTATATTTTCTTCTAGAGTAAGTCCTTAAAGGAGCATTCGTATCAGTGCATCCTCCCTGAAAAGTAGCCTTGTCCTCAAGGCGAAAAGAAGGAAACTGATCTGCAATAAGATCATAGTTTTCCCAACTAGCTTCTTCAAGCGGACGGTCAACCCAGTGAATGAGCAGTTCCAAAGAAGAAGAACCAGCTTCTTTAACCCATCGATGTGCAAGAATCTTGGCAGGAGATATGGTGAGTTCCCAATCTTCATTAAGAGGAAGATGGGCTGGTGGTATAACAACTTGCTGACCATGAGCTGGACAGAGCAACGATACATGAAAAATCGGATGTACTTTGGAGGAAGCAGGAAGCTCTAGTTCATAAGCTATAGGTCCAACACACCGTACAATTTTATATGGTCCAAAAAATCGAGGTGACGATTTTTCGCACAGGCGATGAGCCAAAGAACGTTGACGGTAAGGCTGAACACGTAGAAAGACAGAATCTCCAACTTGAAAGGTAACATCTCGACGATGAGAATTAGCTTGCTGTTTCATTCGAGTTTGAGCCTTTAAAAGGTTATCCTTGAGAATTTTCAGCATGGCATCACGATTCAAAAGTTGTTCTTCAAGTTCAGTAATGCGTGTTTCTCCATTAACATAAGGAGAAATGGATGGAGGGTCCCTACCATAAACAACTTTGAATGGGGTAGTTTCTGTGGATGAGTGGAAACCCGTGTTAAAAGAAAACTCTGCCCATGGTAGATACTGACTTTATGTACGAGGCTGCTCTATAACAAAGCATCGTAAATACGATTCCAAGCATCAGTTAACTACCTCTGTTTGTCCATTAGATTGTGGGTGGTAAGAGGTACCCATTCTTAGCCTTGTTTGGCTAAGTCGAAAAGCTCCTGCCAAAAAGCACTGAGAAAGATAACATCCCGATCAGATAGAATTGACCGAGGAATGCCATGAAGACGCACAATTTCTCTGCAAAAAACCTTAGCAACAATCTTAGCAGTATATGGATGAGAAAGTGGGATGAATTGAGAATACTTGTTGAGACGATCTATGACAACCAAAATTGTATCAAAACCACCAGATTTGGGAAGTCCTACAATGAAGTCAAGTGAGACATCTTCCCATATTCTTTCAGGTATAGGCAAGGGTTGTAGAAGTCCAGCAGGTGCTAGAGCTTGGTATTTGGCTTGTTGACAAACCAAACAGTTCTGAACAAAGATCTTAACATCATGCTTAATCCTTGGCCAGAAAAAGTTGGAGGAAAGGCGCTTCAAGGTTTTTAAATATCCTCCATGCCCGGTAGAAGGTGTATCATGAGACTCTGAGAGAAGCTTTTGTCGAATAGAAGATTGATCCGGAACGACCAACCTTTCCTTGAAATAAAGTTTCTGATCCACAAGATGAAAATCTGGTTGTAAGGAAGGATCATGGTGAATAGCTTGAATAATCTCACGAGTATATGTATCTACTTGGAGTGCATTTTGCCAATTGGAAAAATCCATCGGCACAGGAATAGCAAGAGCCAGAAATTCAGCATTTAATGGCCTCCTTGAAAGAGAATCAACTCCCAAATTGTCTTTCCCAGCTTTGTAAACAATTGTGAAGTCAAAGGGAAGCAATTTCATTAATAATCTTTGCTGCTCATTATTAGTAGTAATACGCTGAGAAAGGAGATACTTGAGGCTGCAATGATCTGTTCGGACATAAAAATGATGGCCCAGGAGGTAGTGTTTCCATTTCTGCAAAGCTAAAACAAGAGCAAGCAATTCGCGGTCATAAGTAGACTTCAAACGACTGGAAAAAGAAAGCCCCTTACTAAAATAAGCAATAGGATGGTCATCCTGAAGAAGAATAGCCCCTATTCCTTCTGAAGAAGCATCACATTCCACCACAAATGGTTGAGTGAAATCTGGAAGTTGTAGTACTGGAACAGTTGTTAGAGCTTGCTTTAGAAGTTGGAAAGCATTCTCTGCTGAGTTCGACCATTGAAAAGCATTTTTCTTGGTAAGTTCAGTGAGTGGTCGAGCCATCATTCCATAACCCTTCACAAATCTGCGATAATAACCTGTTAACCCAAGAAATCCACGTAACTCCTTCACATTAATTGGTACTGGCCACTCCAAGACAGCTTGAACTTTATCCCGATCAACACCAACCCCTTTTTCTGAAATCACATGACCCAGAAAAGAAATGTGGACTTGCCCAAATGAGCATTTAGAAGTTTTGGCATAGTAACAATTGTCTCTCAGAAGTTGGAGAGCAAGTTCCAAGTGACTGATATGCTGCTCAAAGGTCTGACTGTATACCAAGATGTCGTCAAAGAATACAAGAATGAATTTGCGCAGATGTGGTCTGAACAAATCATTCATAGCACATTGGAACGTTGAAGGAGCATTAATGAGACCAAAGGGCATAACAGTAAACTCATAATGTCCAGAGTGAGTACGAAAAGCAGTTTTATGAATGTCGGTTGGATCGACACGTATCTGGTGGTAACCAGAATGCAAATCAATCTTCGAAAAAATAGTTGCTCCATGCAATTCGTCCAGAAGCTCATCAATATTTGGAATAGGGTACTTATCTGGAATAGTGATTTGGTTGAGACCTCTATAATCAATGCACATACGCCATGTATTGTCTTTTTTCTTGACGAGAAGGACAGGGCTAGCAAATGGACTGGTACTTGACCTTATAAAACCCTTTTGGAGTAATTCAGAAACTTGATTTTCAATTTCTGATTTTTGGAAATACGGATAACGATACGGACGGATGTTGGGTGGTCTTGAGTTAGGAATCAAAGGGATAGAATGAATGTGTTGACGAAAAGGTGGTAGGGCATTGGGTTCTTCAAAAATTGATTCAAACTTATGAAGCAAGCTTTGAATATCAATGGGTAGAGAATTACCTAAAGTATCAGCCTCCTGGAGAAATACTGAAAAGTAACTGGTGCATTTGAATCTTGTGGAACCCCTTGAAGTTTATATCGCTTCCCATTTAAATTAAAAATAAAAAACATCTCATTCCAATTTGCTTGAACTGTATTTAAAGAAGCAAGCCACTTAATTCCAAGCACCAAATGTGCTCCTCCAACAGAGAAAGGATGAAAATCTTGATCAATAGTTAATCCAGGGAATTTCACAACAAGATTTTGGCACAAACGGTTGCAACGTATGATATCTCCATTGCCAATCTGAACTCCAAAATAGGGCACAACTTGAGCAGGTAACTGTAATTCTTCAACAATTTTACCGAGATAAAATTGTGGGATGACCCACTATCAACCAGAAGCAGCACCTTGCGTCCATTTAAGGTCCCTTGAAGTTTCATTGTTGTGCCTGTTGTGTTACCTAGAAAGGCGTGGAATGAAATTTCAACAAGGTCATTTGTACCTGCATCACCATCAATAATGTCACTTGACAGAGTCCTTTGGCTATGCGATTCTGCTTCTCTATCTCCCAAGCACGATTCAGAGAAGGATGAGGAGACATCTGTGCAGAATTCGGATTGGTTCGTGATACATGTTGGTTGCCTACTGAATGGTAAGGAACATCACGTGCAGAACCAGTTTGGATTGTGTTGGATCGTGACAGATTTGACCATTGAGACTTATGCCCACGATTAGAACTAACTTTTTGCTCAAATTCCATTGCAAGGCTCATGGCTTTATAAACAGTTCTAGGCTTATGAATTCTCACATCTGATTTGAGTTCTTCTTTAAGCCCATTCATGAAAACCCCTAAGAGACAGTGATCTGGCCAGTCTGTGACTCTAGATGAACGTTTTGCAAATTCTTGACGGTACTCCTGTATTGAACCAGTTTGGCGGATGCTACACAGATGCTCGTCCGGATTTTGAAACTCTGCAGGCCCATAATTTTCTTGCAATGCTTTAACAAGTTCTTCCCAATAGAGCAAAGTTCGTTCACGATTGATCCAAGAGAAGAGATCAAGCGCATCACCTTCCAGATACATAGCAGCAATGTCAACTTTGTGTTCATCTGGAGTTTCATAGTAGCAGAAATATTTTTCTGCCTTCCAAATCCAACCCCTAGGGTCTCCTCCTTCAAATCTGGGAAAGTCCATCTTCGTGTATGGCCTCCGGGGAGGATTTCTTGGCCACCCTATATTATCGATGTCTTCTTCCTCTTCTTGCCAAACATTTGCACTTTTTCCTCTGTTACGAGTTCGATAACTGGTATCCTCTTGTTGGATGTGACTAGTCTGGACTTTAAGTGAAGCAACATCTGCTGCCAATGAATCAATTGTGTTTAATTTTGATGCAATAGCAGATAGTTGTTGCGCAAGGGTTTCAACATTGGGAACATCTTCTTGTGATTGCGAAGTAGAAGATCTGGTATTAACCATATTGGATCAGTCTGCTCTGATACCAAAATGATAGAAACTGATGTGAAAATGAAACTTTACTAGTTGAATAAAGTGCAAGAATCTTAAACACTGCATTAACCAATAACAATGTCCGTATGGAGTGTACAAATCTCCAGATATAAAGACATAACAATATTTTTCCTTCCCGGAATTCTCCTAAAATACAAATATTTATAGTAAACATAAATAACTACTAACAGATAGATAGAAACAGTTACTGTAAATAACTGTTGCTGCCTGCTGGTAATAACTTCTACTTTATAACTACTATAGATAATTACTGCTTATATATTTTATCCTACTTAATACAAAGAAAGTAAGACAAATAAACTAAGATAGATTATCTCCACATGCTGCTCGCCTATATTTTCTTCTAGAGTAAGTCCTTAAAGAAGCATTCGTATCAGAGACTAAGTTGCGCGGACTTGGGTGTAGATCTAGAGGTCGGATCTTTCATAATCCAAATTTTAAGATTCGGGGGTACGGATCCAGGTGCAGGGATTCGGCTTCAAATATCTAAAAATAGAGTTATGTGTCTAAATTTGGAGACATTATGTGGAAAATTTACAAGGTATTATGTGGAGAAAATATTGATCAAGAGGAGAATCTAGAAGGTGCTATAAGAAAAAGGTCTGACATAGAAATTTCAATATAAGGTACTCCATTTTCTTCAATTTCACAATTAACTTTTGTTTTGATTATAAAATCATTGTATTTGTCTCAAATTTCTCCATTGATTTTTGTCAAAGTATCCAAATTTGGTACATATCCCACACCCAACCCACACCTATGTCATGTCGAAACAGGTGCAACACCGAAAGGGAAGAGTTCGAGCAATTTAGGTGGGAGAGGCAGGGGATAACCTCCTTTATGCTTCTCCTTATTATTAGTGTCATTTGGTACTTGTGTTGTTCCTTTTCTTCTATGTGTATTACCTATGTTGCGCGGACTCTTCAAAAATGTCAATGGGTGCGTGTCGGATTCTCCAAAACTAGTGTATTTTTGGAGAATCCGACAAGGGTGAGGCATCAAAAGTGAAGAGTCCGCGCAACTAAGTGTATTACTACCTGTTGCTTCACATGCATCTTGATATTTTGTTGTCATATTTTCTTGCTACCATGCTTCGATTTCTTTTCTTGTCTGTCAAGTCTAGGGTCTAGTGGAAACAACCTTTCTACCCCACAAAAATCGGGGTATGATCTGCTTACATCTCTATCGAAAACAATCTCTCCCCCTAGAGCCCACTTGTGGGATTACACTGGTATGTTGTTGTTGTTTGGAACATGTCAACATGATATTACGCTGGGTGGATTGGGTTATGAATCTAACTTTTCTTGTTGATGATGTAACCTTTTTAATATTTTAACCTGCATACACGATTTAGTGG
Organism: Solanum acaule; assembly: GCA_036250505.1. NCBI lineage: Eukaryota > Viridiplantae > Streptophyta > Magnoliopsida > Solanales > Solanaceae > Solanum > Solanum acaule. Next base: position 1,006 of record JAJOOR010085543.1, on the reverse strand, counting down.
ATTTGTGTATGACCCAATTACTTAAATCCTCTCGAAACCCCCAATATAACCAAACTGCTTGATTGCCACTCCCTTTGTGTGCATATCTTTAATCACCAACAATAAATCTCTTGCAAAGAGATTCTTTGGAGTTAATTGCTACTTGAATTATAATAAGAGAACATTTAGTAGCTTTTCCTTTGGTTTATTTGGAAATATTTTAAACTTAAATTCACGGTCAAGATATTGTAAAAAAAAAAAGTTTCAAGGTCAAGTTGTAAAATAACTTAAGAAAAGAATTAATATTGTAGGCAAGAAAGAAAAGAATTAAAGTTATACCTTAAGGTTGTGGGTTCGAGTCGCCAAGGGAGCAAAAAAATGGGAGCTCCTAGGGAGGGGTAAAAAAAAGAAGAAAAAATTTAAGTTTTCATGCATGGCAATGTAAATTTTTACAAGTCTGGTACAATTTGTCCTGCTCCAAGAGGTTATTTACTGTTTTTTTTCTAGGTTGCTAAATCATGAAGGCGATTACATGTAATTGGTTTAAGGTGACTTGGCATATTTTACCTATAAAAAATATCTGACTTGATATCTTTTATACCATCTATGGATGAAACTTAAACTCTTTAAAGAATGTTCAAGCAACATGTTTGCGTATGTTATGACGTTGAGCTTGAGCCTAATATAGTTAAGTGATAACACTCAACATCTTTTAATTCAAGTTTATTTTCTTTGGGTGGGGTGGTTACTAGTTAAGCGAAGTTCAACTCTTCACAGTGCTCTTTTTCCAACTATTATCGGTTGCACATTGAATGAACTCATGAAATCTTCGCATGTCTTTGCTTCTTAAGGGAGTGTTTTAATGATGTTGTAATGCATAGACTGCTACAAATATTTTCTTATGTTAGAAGCTACAATATTTTGGTCACGTGGAGTGTAGTTGATACTATGCATTAAGTAGTCTTATGTTGGTCCTAGAAATTGATTCCCTCCTGCAAAATAAAATATTTGTCCTTTTCTTTTAAGA
>JAJOOR010085542.1:0-30625 GCA_036250505.1 Solanum acaule | reverse complement strand
CTGTTCATGTAATGTAATTGGGGGGGGGGGGGATTTTTATTAAGATCCTTATAGTCATTTTATTATTTTTCTTTCCTATTGTCACAAACTTTCCCAACCTTTTACTATATGAAAATAGAATTGCTCTTCTATCCCTGGATTAATGGCAAGGGTTATCTAAATAATTTTATTTATGATGTTCTATTTGTCTAAGATTTGGCTGTTTAGCTTTGTTTAGGGGCAGATATTGATTTCTCTTATAAGTTTGTTATTTTTAATTCAGGTATCTAAAGAGGTACGATATGCTGATAAACAGCCTATTGTGCCATGGGGTCCACGGTACGTATTCTGCCAATAATGCTTTCATGACAATAGTTCTCTTGCTTGCAACTATACGTAATTGACACTTAATTTTCAATGATTTAACAATTAGTATAAATTACATTTGCTAAATTTAGTTGGCTGTTGTGTAATTAACACATACATGCATTAACCTTTCGAGGTGGCCCAGTGGTTTGGGCTTGGGGATTGGGACTTCCATGTTGGAGGTCTCAAGTTCGAAACCCCTTGCCAGTGAAAGCAAGGGTTTGCCTTCTGGGTCGAGCTCGTCGCACCGGGCTTGTCCAGTGCGGGTTACCTCTCCTATGTGGTTTGCGAGCTATTGCAAGGAGCGGGGGTTTTACCCTGTGCGCACCCAAAGGGTAGCGGGTGTGGGTTTCCCTTGTCATAAAAAAAAAAAAAACATACATGCATTAATCTTTACCACACATATAGGTAAATGCCTTACTGACTCAACCAAAGCTATTTGTATGCAAACATTTCAGTATGCTATTAGTTTCTCTTCTGCTTCCAGTCCTTGTCCCTCGAAACATCTTTGCTTCACATTTACTGGTAGGAAATTTATGCAGCAGATTATGTAATTTATTTTCCCTTTTCAGTTATAAATTTTAATTGCGTTGTTTAACTTTATCATGGGTATGCTTTCAGGTTCACCAAATCTGATGACAAAGATATCAAAATCAACTTGGCAATTTCAGCTGTATTTGTAAGTACTAAAATATTCATCCCTCCATTCCAATTTGGTTATCTTGTTTGGCTTTTAGGATGCTAGTTTACAAATTGTTGTAGTAAAATCATGGATAAATTCGTATATAAGTGTGATTTAGAAAATTCAGAAAATGATATGAATAATTCTGACATTGGAAGTATTTTCCTTTCAAAATACAAAAATAGATATGGTTGACTTGAAAGTCACAATCTTTTGAGACAGAGAGTAGTTATTCCGTCTTCTACAAGGGGCTTCTTTTGATTTTTTTCTACGTTAATGTATCTATGGATCTGTTTCTTTATTGGTTTTCTAGGTACCTGCCTATCCTCTTACAATTTAAGTGTTAACTTTTTCTAATTGGATAGTTTATATGTGCTTATTCGATACATTATGGATCCTTGGATGTTTCATAGTAGTCATGTATGGAAAGTACAGCTGCGGCAACTCCAAATATTGGTTTCCATTCAAGCATGGCTTGACCCTACGTAAAGTGCATGAAAGCTTACTGATGCTTCAACCTGTCTCTACCTGTGTCCACTTCTATGAGTTCTTTTTCAAGTTCTACACTTTTATTCTTTTGGTAATTAAGGAGTTCTATGGTCAGCCTTGGGGTCTTTTAAGGGTTACCACTATATAAAGTAACCAATCATCGGGAAGAACTGAATCAATGATTTTTTAGTACCTAAGAATTTGTGCTTGAAGGTTCAACCTTGCTTTAGCTGAACCTCCTTTGTTTAAGGCTTCAATCTCTTTGGTGATATGCTCTGTTTCTAAATACTTGATACCAAAAAAGGAAACTATGTATTCCAACAAGAAATGCTTCAAAAGTGCCAGATAAGTAGATAACAGCAGTAATTCACCGGATCTTCCGTCTACAAAAATGGAAGAGATGTATGTTAAGGTTGGCTTCATGAAAGCAAGAAAGGAAGCAAGTTCTGCCTTGCCAGAAAAAAAGAAAGATAACAGAAATAATTTGTTAATCATTGTCACCACTCTCTGTTAAATGCAGTTTTCATTCTTGATTTAATGAAATATTGATCTCGATTCCTAATTTGCAGATAGCTTGGGTTTTTATAAATCGTAATGCTGAGTGGAAGCCTTTACAGTTTTTGGCCTTCGCCTTTGTATATAGGATATTTGAGAAATTAAAAGCATTTGAGCCTCCAACTCCCACGTTTACAGTAAGTATACTTAAAATAGCATTCCTGTCTTCTTCTGCTAGTGAATGCAATTGTATCTCCTAACATGTCCATCATTAATGTGAAATTTTGCATGAAAATCAACATTTCTTTCTCATATTTTGCAATATATAACAGAGATTTATGTGGATTTTATGGGACTGTATATATTGCTTTTCAATTGCATTCATCTTTCAGCTGGGTTTTTTCAGGAGGAAGGCGAAGATGAAGGACGGATGATGAGGATGGGAAAAAGGCTGCTTCGTTCTCTTGCATTAGTTTTTGGTTGCATAGCTATTGCATCCTTGGTATGTTTTCTGTCTGAGTAATATAACCTGACTGTTCAATTTGTTGGTCCATCTATAAAGTCATTTGAAAGAATCTGGTTTTTTCTTTCTGAATCATCTCTCATCTTGGAATGTACTACATATTTGTTGCCTTTTATTAAATTAAATTTTCGTTATTCATCTGTATAGGGATATACTGGTCTCCTTAATTTTATCGAGTATGCTGGTGGTTTCATACCTGTCTTTCTGTACAACAATCAGGTAAGACAAGATCTTCCCATTGCATTCTCTATTCTCTACCACCGCTGCACAAACAAAAGGCTTCACAGACCTTCACATATCACAGATAGGATAACAATGTTTTATCATCTTTTTTACGGCATTTATGAGTGTGATTTCTCTGAATAGTTATGACTCCTCTTCATCTTATGAGTAGCTAAAGAAAAATTGCATTCAGTTAGTTTTACTTTGCATAAACGAATTAAGGCTATGTTTAGTGGAGGAACTCGGTTCTCAAATCTCCATGTGGTCGGAGGAGGTTGGATTGAATTTACTCTTAGATACACCATCAATTATATTTTCAGTTTGGCATCTGTTCTTTCTTAGGGCCCGAAACTTCTAATTTAGCCTTCTCGGTGAATGACTCATTTGGTGATGTAGCAGATATACTAGGAAGGCTGAGGCATGTTTTTCCCTCTTGCATATACTTTTTTCGTGTATCCTGCTGCTTGCTTCTGTATACTTGTGCTAGAGTTATGATGTTGATATATTCAGATTGTGCATAAGGTCCTTTTTAAAAAAAAATCTCCACTCAACATGAATATGAAAACGAATAGGCAGGCATTCGTCCTTTACCATGATTTATAACCTCAACTTATACAATGCTTATCCACCGTGTTAAATCTTTTTCGCGTGCAGGAATTGCTTGTAACTGGATTCACAGCCATCGTGCTTCACATCATCGCATCTTATTACAGATAGTCTACCTTCTACACTTGTTGAAGAAGAGATTCAGTTGCCTAATGTTAGCTGCCAAATTTTGTAATTCTATTTGTTCCAGAAATTTGCCTTGTTTTGTCTATAGGATTGACCAGCTGTTGTAAGGATGCACCAAGTTTTGAGGATGTTAGGATTAAACAAGACCACAATCTTTTCAAAATTGATGGATGTTAATGTGGAAATATAAATGATAATGAGGAGGAAATATAACTTTTGACTGTGTGGAGTCGGAATTCAACCTTCTGGTTCTTAGCATTGAACGCATTATATTTTTGAAGTTATGAATTCATATTTACTATTTATAGTAATTTTAGTATATTTTTTACACAAAAATCTTTATGCTGCACGAAAAGTACTGGATTCATATGAACTCGGTACTGCAAATGACTAAAATAGAGAAATGTTTAACTTAGATATGTTCATATGTATCTCAATCTGACTTTTGTGTTAGCCTTTTATATTTTGTTTAAAACATAAATTGGTTATGTTTGCACAATATCTTAAAAAGGCCAAATTATAAATGACATCTCATAAAATGTGTAAATTACACTCAATGACCTCGCAAATTGGTGGTATCAAATTTCTAGTTTTAGTTTTTGCCTATAAGGCAAAACTTATGATTAATTGAAAGATCTATCGTCTTAAAATATTTTGTATTTCTATCTTTATTGGCAAAAACTAGAACTTATGCCTAAGTTTTGTCTTTGTTGTTCATTCGACAGAAGTTCTAACTTTTACCTTTAAAGGCAAAGCTTGTGATCAATTAAACAAGTTCAATGTCTTGAAATATCCTTAACTTATGCCTTATAGGTAAAATTAATTTACGTCCACAACTTATATTCGGTAGGCAACAAAAGCTTTTCCTAGTGAATTTTCTGAAGCAAAAGATATTTCTTCAATTGGTTGAGTGAAGTCGTAAAATCAAGATCACCCTATTGTAAGACCTAGAATTGTCAAAACAAACCAGCCCAAGCCTCACGAGCCAAGGAATTTGAAGGGCTAAAGCGGGTCAACCCTTCATATGAAAGGACCTTGAAATGGTCCATCCATCCCAACCCTAGAAGGGTTGTGGGCTTGAGCGGGGGGCTAGCCCTTCTTTTTCTCCCCTTCATGTTTCTAATAAATTTTTTCTTTTGAATCTAAATTCAAACTTAAAAATTGTCAATAGCGGGTTGGGTTGGACCGGCCCCATGGGCTAACCCATTTTGACGGCTCAAGTAAAACCATTTGTGAATTTAACCCAGTCAAAACGTTTTAAAGTTAAAAGTTTTTCCCATTAGTAAACGAGGTCAAAAGTTTAAGACCATCCACTTTCGTGGTCATCTCTCTTATAAATCATGAGAAAACTACCTTATTAGACATACATTCATACCATATATACTAGTTCTGTCTATATTTTCAAGTAATTGCGTATTTACCACTAATTATGAGTTTCCTACTATATATTAGGAAGATACACCTAGATACATGTATAATTGCCACCACATACACTAAAATATGGAGAGAGGTGAGCGAGCTAGTCATGTATATTATATACACGCGAATCACACTATATGTATCAAGGATACCATATACATAGGAGAGTGGCAAGCGAAATGGGAGGGCGGCGAGGGAGATTTATATATACATCTTAAATATACCTGGATATAGTGTATCTAGAAAAAATTACACCTAATTTAGACCTCATGTATTCCAAGATATATGTATCTAGACGTATCTTGATGCACAAAAATCTGATAAAATTCGTAATATTACAAACTAGAGTATATAAGTAATTAACTCTTAAATTAGTGGAATTTCAGTAAGTCGAATTGTCATCCCATGCAAACAATCCATTTTTAAACCCAACAATTTATTGATGGGCCAAAATAAGCCCAGCCTAGCCTAAACTATCCAAACCCAAATTCCAAAACAAGTCGAATTTGGAGAACTCACCGAAAGGTCTAATGGAATCTCATCAGCTTCGGAGCTAAAAAGCGATTGCGAAATATCTTCTCGTCGGAGCGGAAAAACGCCGCCGCGGCCTGAATCTTCTCACCGGAGCTACCGGAAACCCCTATTTCTCGACGGTGTATAGATTTCAGCACATTGACAGACAAAATCTGAGGTATACTTCTCCAAAACCCTAGATTTCTCGGAGTCTCCCTTGGGAGACTGAAATAGTTAGCAAACATGAGGATTATGATAAAGGGAGGAGTATGGAAGAACACGGAGGATGAGATTCTGAAGGCGGCTGTGATGAAGTATGGGAAGAATCAGTGGGCTCGTATTTCTTCTTTGCTTGTTCGTAAATCTGCTAAGCAGTGTAAAGCTCGCTGGTATGAATGGCTCGATCCTTCAATTAAGAAGGTCAGTTGTTTTTTCTATTGAATTAAGCTTGTTTCTGAGTCATATGCTGTTGTTGTTTGGTAGCTAGTAGATACATGTATAAGTATTGAGATAATTGTTTTATTATCTTACGTGGGGTAGAAGATGGAATAACTAATACCTGCATTACTAGGGTACCTGCATTACTAAACCAAATGAGCTCTAAATGTTTGTTCATTGGTTTTGGTAAAAGGTTATGTGAAAACTGTTTTTGATTGGTAATTTTTGCTGTGAAGAGGGTCTAGAAGTAGGTGACATATGCTCATAGTACCAGCTGCAGGATAGGTATGAGGATAGGTTTGAGTGTTAGATTTTGATGAATCAATGTTCAAGTGCCAAGGTAGGGGTAAGGTCTGCATGAACTATACCATCAGAAGACCCCACACGTGGGATTATACCAGGCATGTTGTTGTAGTGTTGTAATGTTCAATTGTTGATTCAAAAGAGTATCAGGAAGTGTGTGTTAAAGATGTCTGAGAAGGAAACTAGGTAGTGTGAAAGTTATTTTCCCCCAAAATAGAGTAAAATATTTAACATTTTCCACAGACCCTGACAACCAATTATTTAACATTCTAGTTCACTGGGTGTTGGTTTTTTTTTCTTGCTTAGTTTAATGCGACATGCGAGTTATCTTTCTTTGTAATGTGTGATACCGTTATGTATTTGTTGATAGCTGTCACATTTCAGATTTCATCCCATTCCATTGTGAACTAGAAAAGTTCTGTTTTGTGAGCATACTGTGGCTTTGCCCCAGTTTGTTTTTGGCTTGATTACTGGCATACAAGATCTGAAACTAGTTTTCTGTGTGGAGATTTCTGTCTGGTTTTTTCAATCTTTTTCTGTTATTCGTTTATCAATGACATCTAATGATTTTCTGAATAGAGAAAGTGGAGAAGTCACAGATTTTCAAGTTTACCTCAAGACTGTCAGTAGGAACTTATGTTTTAGCTTAACCACTTCTTGACACAACTTACTGCTATTTTCTTCCAGACTGAATGGACTAGAGAGGAGGATGAAAAACTACTTCACCTTGCAAAACTCATGCCCACTCAATGGAGGACAATTGCGCCAATTGTTGGCCGTACACCATCACAGTGCCTTGAACGTTATGAGAAGCTTCTCGATGCAGCATGTACTAAGGATGAGAACTATGATCCTAATGATGATCCAAGAAAATTGAAGCCTGGAGAGATTGATCCTAACCCGGAATCCAAGCCTGCTCGTCCTGATCCTGTTGATATGGATGAGGACGAGAAAGAAATGCTTTCTGAAGCACGGGCTCGGTTGGCCAACACAAGAGGCAAGAAGGCTAAAAGGAAAGCCAGAGAAAAGCAGCTTGAAGAGGCGCGAAGGCTTGCTTCTTTACAGAAGAGGAGAGAACTCAAGGCTGCTGGAATAGATGTCCGTCAAAGGAAGAGAAAAAGGAGAGGTATTGATTACAATGCTGAAATCCCCTTTGAAAAGAAACCTCCTCCAGGTTTCTATGATATCACTGAGGAAGACCGTCCAGTTGATCAACCTAAGTTTCCAACTACCATTGAGGAACTGGAAGGTGAAAGGAGAGTTGATAAGGAAGCTCGCCTAAGAAAGCAGGATGTTGCGAGGAATAAAATTGCAGAAAGGCAGGATGCCCCTACATCCATATTGCATGCGAACAAACTTAATGATCCAGAAGCAGTTAGGAAGAGGTCGAAACTGAATCTTCCTGCACCGCAGATTCCAGATCATGAATTGGAGGCCATAGCAAAGATAGGTATTGCCAGTGATCTAATAGGGGGTGATGAACTGTCCGAAGGGAATGCTGCAACGCGTGCTCTTCTTGCAAATTATGCCCAGACACCACAGCATGCAATGACTCCTATGCGAACACCTCAAAGAACCCCATCAACTAAGCAAGACGCCATTATGATGGAAGCAGAAAATCAACGAAGATTGACGCAATCTCAAACACCATTACTTGGAGGTGATAATCCTTTGTTGCACCCCTCAGATTTCTCGGGTGTCACTCCTAAGAAAAGGGAGGTTCAAACTCCAAACCCACTTTTAACTCCTTCAGCGACTCCTGGAGCCACGAGCCTTACTCCTAGAATTGGCATGACACCTTCGAGAGATTCTTATGGGATGACACCCAAAGGAACTCCCATGAGGGATGAGCTACGCATTAATGAAGAAATGGATATGCATAATAATGCTAAACTGGGGCAATTTAATTCAAAAAAAGAATTGCTTTCTGGTTTGAAAAGCCTTCCTCAGCCCAAGAATGAGTACCAGATAGTCGTCCAACAACCTCCTGAAGAAAATGAAGAACCAGAAGAGAAGATCGAAGAAGACATGTCTGATAGGATTGCCAGGGAGAAGGCTGAAGAAGAAGCAAAGCGACAAGCATTACTCCGTAAAAGGTCAAAAGTATTGCAAAGGGAGCTCCCTAGACCTCCCATTGCTTCTCTAGAACTAATAAAGAGTTCCTTAATGAGAGCTGATGAAGACAAGAGCTCCTTTGTTCCTCCTACACTAATTGAGCAGGCTGATGAAATGATTAGAAAGGAACTTGTGTCCTTGCTAGAACATGATAATACCAAGTACCCTCTAGATGAGAAGCCAGAGAAGGAGAAGAAAAAGGGGGTCAAGCGAAAAATTGTTGCTGAACCTGCTATTGAGGATTTTGAGGAAGATGAATTAAAAGAGGTATGTTCATGTTACAGAGAGAAAAAAATGGTTTTCTTTACATTTTTTGTTGATTTATTTTTAAAATGAGGGCAAAATCCCAAGTTAACTTTGTACTTTTGAGCAGAAGAGTTTCAAATGCATGTTAGACTTGAGAGTTGGTGTCACATAATACTAGAAAAGACAAAGAGTTGTCTAAATTCCATATAAAGCATTTGGAAAGTATTTTTTTAACATTACCATATAACCTTTTTGTATAAGAATTTCTGAAACTATTCCTACAATTGCTGATAAATCCTGAAATATGGCTGAAAGAATTGAAGATTACAATGGGTTCAATTGGATTATCCAATACTATTTGTCAAGTTATATTTAACTGTATGTAGTGTAGATGTAGTAAATATATGTTATACTTGACTCCACACTACACAAGCTAGCTTACATGCTCAATTTTTTAGACCCTACTGCAGTCATGACACAATATGTGGTGTCCCAGCTTTTTTTTGGTATTTGTTGTTATGAGGACGAGTTAACTGAAACTGGATATTTGAGTCTTTAGTTAAGACTTCAGACACCAAAAAATGTCAATGGTGAATAGACTCCTTGTCCCTTTTATTGTGTGCTAATAGATGTGCCCTTTTCGTTACCAAATTCGTGTGGAGATAATCTTGAGCCTACTGCATTACTAACTCCACTTGTGCAGGCTGATGGATTGATCAAGGATGAGGCTCACTTTCTTCGTGTGGCAATGGGACATGAGAGTGAATCTCTTGATGAATTTGTCGAAGTACACAAAACAACTTTGAATGATATCATGTACTTTCCTACCCGGAATGCTTATGGTCTCTCAAGTGTTGCTGGAAACATGGAAAAGCTGGCTGCTTTGCAGAATGAGTTTGAGAATGTGAAGAAGAAAATGGACGATGATACTAAGAAAGCAACAAAACTTGAGCAAAAGATCAAAGTTCTTACTAATGGATATCAGGTACAATTTAGTGGTTTAATTGTTTAATCTGAATTAGTTGCCGCATCCTGTACATTTTTCTGTTTACTTCATTTGCTTAGAGGTTTTATTGCAAGGCATAGTTTTATATCACTTCTGCAATCAGACAGGTTTCTGGTTCTTACACTGGATCTATTTTTGGCTACTCTAGTTTTTGTTTGTTTTTCTTTTTTGACTATATGTTGAGAGTTGTGATGTAAGCTATAAATTCGAGCTAACTATTCATTGTGGATGAGCAGATGCGAGCTGGAAAACTTTGGTCACAGATAGAGTCAACCTTTAAGAAAATGGACACAGCAGGGACAGAGCTTGAATGCTTCCGAGCATTACAAAAACAAGAGCAGCTAGCAGCATCCCACAGGATCAACAATATGTGGGAAGAAGTTCAGAAGCAAAAGGAGCTTGAACGTACTTTACAGAAAAGGTACGGTGACCTCTTAGCAGATACACAAAAGATCCAGCATCTCATGGATGAGTATAGAATACAAGATCAAATGCAGGAGGAAATTGCAGCAAAAAATCGTGCTCTTGAGTTGGCAAAGGCAGAAATGGCAGAAAAGGAGAGTATACCATCTGTTGATGATGTGGAACCTTCAGGTACCGGACAGTGCTCCAATACAGAGGAAAGTTCTGCTTCTGCCTCTCATGTACCAATAGAAGCTGATGTGCATGTAGAGCCTTCAGGTACCGACCAGTGCTCTAATGCAGAGGAAAATTCTGCTTCTATTGAAGCTGATAATGTGCATGTGGAGCCCTCAGGTACTAGCCAGTGCCCCATTGCAGAGGAAACCTCTGCTTCTGTCTCTCATGACACTACTCCTCAAGACGTTGAGGGACAGGTGCAAGTGGCTGACGTTTCCACAATGGATGCTGACGCCATAAGTGACCATGTACCTATGGAGGGTCAGCAAAACCTAGTAGAAGAGAGTAATGTTGATGTTACTAAAACAGAAGACTCTAAAGTAGCAGCAGGTGATGTGGATGTTACTAAAACAGAAGACTCTACAGTAGCAGCAGGTGACGCGGATGTTACTAAAACAGAAGACTCTAAAGTAGCAGCAGGTGACGTGGATGTTACTAAAACAGATGACTCTGGAGTAGTAGCAGGTGATGGTGAGGCTGATCCCAAAAACATGTAAGGTTCTACCAAGAAAGTGGTTGGTTGTTCTCTAGTTGTTCTGTAATCCTGTTTTCCTACATTTTTGGAACCAAGTTTTGCTTCATTTCAAGAATATCTTGCATGGTTGGATGAAAATTCGAAATTGTCAAAATTTGAACCGTGGTTTAGCTGCCTATGCTGGTATTTGCAAAATAATGAAACTGCATTGCCTACCCTTTACAATTTTTCTTGGGAATCAACTCTTTAGGTCCTTTATTCACTGCGTCTTCTATGGCTACTTGCTTCTTGGTTTGTGTTGCTGTAAATGTGAACTTAGCTTTAACAAGCTTTCTGGTTAAATTTGAATGTTGTGGTTAACATTACTGTGAAAATACCTTCTAATTGCAATTGATTTGGGTCTATTTCCAATTTCCAAAAGACATGCTAATTACAATTGATTTGGGTCCTTTTCCAACTTCCAAAAGACATGTTCTTAAAAATCAGAAATTTGTATAACTATAAGGTCATCTCTCTCTTTTTCTTTCTGATGAAGAACTATAAGGTCATCTTTTAATTGTAATGGCAACATCCAAACGGACACAAGATAGTAAGTATCTGATGAAATAATTGAAGGTAACTAGAATAGGTGATGAGGAGGTAGAGGTAACAGGGTAGTAGGTAGAATTGCTCAATATAGGGATGGCAACGGGGCGAGTGTGGGGTGGGTTGAGCTTAATCGGCAAATTTTTTTAATCCGTCCGGCATAGCAACCTTTTCATTTTCAATCTGCCCCGCATGATGATTTTAATATTTTCCTTTTCTAGTTAAGTTGGTTACTAAAAATAAATTTATTTTTTCATTAAGTGGTATTAATTCAATAGAAAATGTTAAAAATTATTTTTTAGAAGTCGATTAGGAAACACGTAAGAAAGTGTATTTATTTTTATTGAACCATTTTCATTTACTATCTTGAATATTTTAGTAGATTTAAAGAAGTTATCTTATCTCCAACCCAATCCTTTATTTTACTCTCCAAATATAGAGTTCTCTATTTTTTCAGACAACCAACTCCAACCCAATTCTCTATTTTACTCTCTAAAAAGGAATTTTTTTCTCTCTCCTCAATATTATATTATTATTTCTATTTCATTCTTATTTTCTTATTTCACAATATAAATCCTTTATTTTTTTTTCCCCAAATAATTACTTTATATAATTTTTAATGTGATATGAAATTATATTTTATTCTAAATTTTTAAATAACATAAGTTGCAAGAAAATATAATATAATACATAAATTAGGGGACAAATTCAAATAAAAGTGACATACAATTACATAAAACACTCAATTTTCAAAATTATTACGTTGCTCCCATAAATGCTCTATTAATGCATTACAGAGTTCAAAATGAGCATTTTTGTCCTTAATTTTTTATGACTAGCTAAAAATTGTTCAAACCGGAGATTTTCATCTACCACCATTTCTATAGTTGGAGTTGGAGCCTCTACGACATGTTGAATTGGTGCATTGAGATCACGTTCAGCCTCAATTATCATGTTGTGTAGTATAATACATGTAGTCATTATATCATGTAGCACTTCCTTTCTCCAAAAACATGACAGCCCTGCAATAATTGCAAAATGTGATTGCAAAACTCCGAATGCACGTTCAACATCTTTTCGGCACGATTCTTGTTTCATCGCGAAATATTTCTTCTTTTGGGAATGAGGATCACGAATAGTTTGAACATTTGTAGACCATTTAGGATATATACCATCAATTAAGTAATAACCCATATCGTATTCTTTTCCTTGAATAACATAATGGGCGGGAGGCGCAATACCGCTAGCAAGATTGGAAAATAAATGTGATGACTCTAAAATATTAATATCGTTATTGGTGCCAGGCAAACCAAAATAAGTATGCCATATCCAAAGGTCATAATCAGTAACAACTTCAAGAATAATTGTTAGTGATCCACTACGACTTGCGTATTGCCCTGCCCATGCTGTTGGACAATTTTTCCATTTCCAGTGCATGCAATCTAGACTACCTAGTCACAACCGCAATCACAACCACAATCGCAACAATTCTCGGAATTATATCTTAATTTTTTTCCGAATAGTGCTAAATATGAAAACGACCTACCAAATTACTAAATTATTGTTGTGATCAATTAATTATTATGTTATGTTATGTATTGTATTTTATCTTGTATTTAAATTATTACGTTATGGATTATATTGTATTGTTATCTTGTATTTAAATTATTATGTTATGTATTGTATTGTTATCTTGTATTTAAATTATCATATCATGTATTGTATATTTAAATTAAATTTTTTCATCTTGTCATTTTAATTTTGCGTATTCTTTATAATGAAATTTAATCACGAAAATTAGAAAAAAAAATTAAAATACTATTAATTTGAAATTAAAATAGTATATATTAAATAATATTTTAAAAAATATATTATATTATATTTAAAAAGAATTATGAATATTAGATATTTAATTAATGGAATTATATGTAAAATAATATGTTAATTAGAAAGTAATAGAAATAATAATAAAATAATGAAAAAGTGAAATAGAGAGTGTGAAGTAGTTCTCCAAATTTGGAGAACTACTATTCAACTCTCTAAATTTGAAGAATAGAGGGTGATTTGGAGATGGGTTGGAGTGCCCATTCTTCATTTTACTCTCCAAATATAGAGAATGGAGAGTAAAATAGAGGTGGGTTGGAGATGGTCTTATCACTCTTATAACATGTCAAAAGTTAAAATTAAATTTGAACCCACATAAAATCGCATATACCCGCAACCTCCGTCGTCCCACATTAATTTTAAGAAACCCAACTTTAACCCGCCCCGCATCCCTCCCGCCCTGCACAACCTTAAACCCATCCTACCCCGCATGGCCTTAAATCCACTCCGCCACACTCCATTACTATCCCTACTCAGTATCTAGAATAATGGAAAAATAGTTAAGATATCTATGATGAAAATATAATAGATGTCTAATAGAATAGTTATGGTGCGCTCAAGCTAACTACGTGATGAAGAGGTAGTATGTGTCCCACTAAAATACATGTGGTTGGTGTAAGTTGACAAGGTGGTGAAGTGGTAATAGGTAGAGTTATTCAAATATCTAGAATAGTGAAAAATAATAAATATATCTAGTGAAATACTCCGAATAATAAAAATATAGTAGGTGTCTAGTAGAATAGTTATAGTGAGGATAAACTAGTGTGGTGATAAAGAGGTACTATGTGTCCACAAAAGGTAAAAATCATTTCGGCCAGAATAATTCAGTCATAATTTGGCCATAATGGCCCAAATACATATTTACACTATAAACTGATTTTTATTTTGACAATTATACTATTCTTTGTCAAATGTACATTTTTTTTTTATCAACTTATGTATTAATTATGTTTCAATAAATGAGAAAGTTTTCCGATATATAGAAAATTGACTAATTTTCATATTTCTCTAACTTCCATACATATATGGTTTTTAATTTGGGAAAATTGTATTTAATAGCAAACTATTAATTCAAATTAAATGCTATAAATATACTTTGATTTAATTGCACCCTATAGCAAACTATTGCTATTTTCACCACTCTCCCTCGTGGAATCTCGCTCGCCACTCACGTTTGGTGGCAGTTTCGCTCGCCTCTCTCGCTTTTATACAAACACAAATGTATAAAATGTGTTTGTGTTTATATAAAGCGAGAGGAAATTGTATATATACATATATTTTCGTTCCCCTCTCTCCCCTCTCCCAGATCTCGCTCGCCACTCTCCCAAATCTTGCTCGCCACCCTCGCCTCTCTCGCTTATTCAAACAGAAATGAAATGTATAAATTGCGCTTCTGTTTGTATAAAACAAGAGAAAATTATATATACACATGCAAATACATATATCTTCGTCCTATACACTTATAATTATACAATACAAATATTTCCCTGCCTAGTGTTCTTTTGCCTTTCTCTCTTTCTCGTTTTATACATACACAGATTATACAATTGATCTTTTGTATACAACTGCTTTCTTTTGTATATGTATAGCGAATTATACAACTGCCTTCTTTGTATATGTATAGCGAATTATACAACTGTTTTTTTTGTATATGTATAGCGAATTATACATATATATATGTTTGCTATGGAGCGCAATTATGCAAACTTTGCTATAACATATAAATATGAATTTTGTGTTTGCTATATGTGAAAGTTGCTCTTTTAAATTTCTTTTAGAAATGTTATAAAATGACCAAAGACCAATACGTATGTATTTTTTTTCCTTTCTAATTAAAAATCTATAAAGAATACAAAATTTAAATGGATAATTAGAAAAAAAAATTTAAAACTTAAATTACAAAATAAGCTCACTCATAAAATTAAATTCAAACTAATTTTAACTCACACTCATCTTCTTGTAAAGTCTATCATAGATGCATCGATTTTTTCGCAACTATAAAAAATAAATTACAAATATGATCTCAAAAGAAAATAATTTTATTTTTTTCTTTTCTCTCTTTTATTCCATTCTCACTCTTTCTTTTTATTTTTCATTTTTTTAAAATAAAAAAAATATATTCATATAATGATAAGCGAATAAATCCACAAATAAGATATTTAATACTAAAATTAATCTTTGAATTTTTTTTTAAAAAAACAAATCACTTGTGAGAAGTGTCAAATATATTATTGAACTTTGTGAGATGGATCATATATCCCTATATGAATTTTGTTTTAATAAAAAATTAAAATAATTTTTTTTTTTATAAAAATCAAACAATATGTTAGAAATTGACACATTATAAAAATTATTTAATTTATTTTTTATATTTAAATATTATTTAAAATTATCCCAAAAACGATATTTAAAACTCAAAACACTTTAGACATGGTGAATATCAATACATTATAAAAATTATAAAAATCATATAGTTTATATGTATTGACCCTAGTTAATAGCAACCCAAGAAATCTTGTATCAATGTTATAGTTTCGCGTCCATGTGTTGTGCATATTTAATAACTTGAGATTGATTACTTATATTTATAAAGTATTAATATAACCTCTAATTAAGTAATTTTATTAATTATTATATTTAAATACATTTAAAATCATATATTTAAATAATGTAAATAATGATTGTTTAAGTTATATCAACTCAAGAATTATACATTGTATATGTATTTGTAATCATTTGCTTGATTAAGTTATATACTCTTCAATCTTGATAATTAAAGTTAATAGAATTTTTTGATTATGTAATGACCTGTTTCCGTCGTTATAGAAATGCCAACGGGGGAAAATTTGGGGCCAAAAAACTTTTTCGTAGTATTTGGATTTTCCCAACCTAGTCCAGATTTGGACGAAATTGGAGTCTTTGAGGTGTAGGGAAATCTGGTAACAATAGGGAAAATCATTTATGATTTTGATTACATGAGTAGTTAGATAGTCGTTAAGGAATCCGTACGAATTTACGAAATTGAATTTGGGTGAGTAGAACTCCCGGAATCGATCTTAGTGCTAAGGGTATTTTTCTAAGCGTTGTTGGTTAGAGGTGTTGTGAAATGGGGATTTTGGATTTCTCAAAATAGCTCTCTATCTCGCGTAACACGCTTTGGCGCTGGGTTTTGCTACTCTGGCGGGGTCGCTACAGTGGGGTGACGACGGCTGTGGCGGGTTCGACACAACTTAAGGTCGTTAATAAATCCCTAAACGACCTTATTATGCACTTTTTGACTTGTAGAGCTAAGGAACGAACCCTAAGCGATTCCTACTTGTTTTTCAACATTCTTGAGGCTAAAGGTAAGCTTTTCACTCCCTAAATCCGTTTTTCAATCCATCAAAACGTAATAGAATGGGTGAATATTGATGGGGTAAGGTTTTGTTATAGATTCTATGGTGGAAACAACCCTAAATTGGATAATTGGGACATGGGTATGATCTAGGGTTCATAGAATTGTTAGTAATTTGGATAATTAGTAATTGTTTATTGATTCTCGTGTTATTATGATTGTTTGTAGACCAAGAACAATCGAAACGAATTTGGAAAGGGAAGGATCAAGTTTCTTAGGGTTTGAAGCTTGTTTCGAGGTAGGTGATGGTTGTGATGTATGTTTATTCTAGCTTCATTATGATACTTGTATATGTATGAATGTTGCAATGTAGATTACACTTGTTGTAAATGAGATAGATGAATGATGATTGCCATGAAATCATGACTTAAATGCATGATCTTGATGATATACTTATGATTGTGAATGTGGTGTGTTGAATGGATCGGTTGCCACGTTCCGACATAACTAACTTGGATCGGTTGCTATGTTCTGGCATAACTATAGGATCAATTGCCACGTTCCGATATAATTATGGGATCGGATACCACGTTTCGATATGCTAACTGTTTGGGTTTGAGTTCCATGAGAGGACCAATGATTTGATATAAAATGTGAAGTTGTTCGTTGTTCGTAAATATTGATAATATTGTATATGTTGATATATATGCATGTGATTATAATGTTGTCTTGACTTGCTTATGTTGCACTTAGTGGAATAGCCACGTGATCCTACCAGTACATTGTGGTTATGTACTGATACTACACTTTCTCTTATTTTTGTTGAGTACAGGGCATCTTGAAGAGGCTACTGACAAACCTCGCTTAGGAGATCAGTGATCGTTCAAATTCAAGGGTGAGCCAATTCTTTCGGGCTGCCAAGGATTCTCTTTCGTCTATGTCCACCATTTTTGGACTTAAACTATGTTTTAGTTAGTTGATTAGTTCATTAGATTGGGGTTGCATCCGTTCTTGTTTAAACTTGGTTCATTGTTAGATGCTTTGGTACATTGATTTTCAGGTTCTAGGTTATTTTTTCGCATTGTTTAGTTCGTTGTTAGATTTTTGTTAGAGTTTATGTGAACTCTATTTTCTTTCCTTAGTGTTTGACTTAAATGCCTTAGTTATTGCTTTAGTTTCTTGTTTTGGGTTGTAGTAGTGGTTCTCCCACCGGAGTGTTAGTGTGGGTGTCAAAGCCTATGTTCGTTGATCTCAATGTACCGAAACGAGTCTAATAGAGTCTCGCGAAATGGTACGGGGATGCCTTTATATTTCTTCGAGAAGCTATAGGACTTTAGGAAATCTTTATTTTTCACTTGTCTCGTTTCGTGCTATAACTTGATTCCAATTGGCATCTGTCGATTCAAATTGGTATCTAACCTCTTTCACTCTTCTGTCCGCAGATGGTTAATACTAGATTCAACGACATTAGGCCCGTAGCTCCCGTCAATGCTCCGGTCGAGGAATCTGCAGCGAGAGGTCGCGGTCGAGGCAGGGGTAGATGAAGAGCTAGGGGTAGAGGTCGTAGAAGAGTAGCGCCTGTTGGAAATAGAGCTCTTGTTGAGAATGCTCCTGTGAATGAGAACCCTCTTGTGCATCATGAAGAGATTGAAGAGAATAATATTGATGTTGAAGATGTTGAGAATGTGGGGAAAGAGGAAGAGGTGCAGGCTGGGACTACATGTGTTCCTCTTTTGGATCCAGTGTTAGCTCAATAGATCATGTCGTTCTTAAAAGGATTGGTTGGTCCTGGAGTGCTTCCTTCTGCTCAAGCAACTCAAGCTCCTACTAATCCTTCTGTTGCTAGGACTGCGCCCAAGGTGGGGGGGACTGGAGGTAATGATGCTTTCTTCCGTCCTTTGTTGGGTTCGAGACAATTTTTGAACATTCGTAAAATATACTAATTAGACACATAATTATATAATAATTAACTTAATTATAAACTAACTAATTAACTCAAAATTGTAAACTATTAGATAACTAAACAAACTAACCAAATATCTAATTGAACAAAATCTTTTTGAGACGATTTTCCAATATTTATAAAATACACTAATTATATACATAATTATATAAAAGACATATTATTATTTAAAAATTATAACAAGTGACAAACTATTTGAAGCAACTTGCAAATTATTCTATTATATTTTATTTATTTATTTATTCGAAATTTCTAAAATTAATTACTTTAAAACATTTGAAAATTAAGAAGCTCGAAATTAATTATTATCAGGGAGGGTCAAAATTAGGTGTCAACAGCTGGACCAAAGGGCGAGCTAGGTGCATGCTCGCCAACCAGCTTGGAGTGTCACCCTTCTTCCCTTTAGTCTGCCAAGTGGACTGCGCATTTAGTGAGCTCACTGGAACAAAGGGCGAGTCACGTAGTGCACTTGGTGAGCCCAAGTGTCCAAAGGGAAAGCTAAGACGGGCAAGGGGCAGAATTTTAAGTTAAGACTTTGTGGGTCCTTAGTTATTTTTCTAAGTTGAGTCTACCTTATTATATTCCTTTCCTAGCAACTATAAGACCCTTTTAGACCTAAATCCTTTCATTTAAGTCACTCCAAATAGAATAAAAAAGATACCCACCTCCTCTCAAATATTTCTCTCATTAGAAATCCTCCATTAGAGAAGAAGAAGAAGGGGAGCCTTTGAAGCTAAGGTTTGTTGATTCGAAGGCGTTTCTTCATCAAATTTCTTGGGGAATCTTAGTAAAGGTATGGTGATCCTTCATCGAGGGTTAGTTTTCACCCTAGTATCAATTTCAAAGAAGTTTCAAAGATTTCAAGTTCATGAAAAATCAAGGGTTTTACTCAATCTCATGGGTTCTTACATCAAACATTTTCAAATGATAAACTATGATTATATTGATGTTTAATTGATGATTTAAGATGAAAATACTCTATGAACCCATGATTTCTCTCAATTCCTAAATTGTGCCTTATAAAGTGGATTTGTTGATTATGAATGAATGTTGATGGATTTATGCTTAAATTGATTTAGATTATTGATTTGTATCATCATCTATGCCTAATTATGGTGTATTGTTGGTGAATTGAGGATTTGTGATTATGGCCTTGAAAGGGTAAGTTGTGACCTAATTTCATGTTAATGTAGAATTGTGCTTGAATTATTGATCCACTTGAAAGGTGGAGGTGTTTACTTACTATGTATATGGTGATCATGGTCTTGAAGGCATAGTTTGATGAATTGAAGTATCATCATGATATTGTATAGGTGAATGTATAATGTGAAAGATTTACATGTGACTGTAATGATATAATGATGATCATGTATATAATGTGTTGTGATTGAAAGCATATTCTCACTAAACACTCATGAATGATAATGATGAATGTGAAGGGTTTCTATAATGTAATGTTGTATCTTGGATTGGTAGACTTAGGTGGCCTCTCCTTGATAAATGAAAGCTATGTTGAATGTGATCTCTTGACTTGGTAGGCTTAGGTATCCTTCTCTTGAGTAATGAATGTATCTTGACTTAATGTCTTAATGGTCTTGAATTGGTAGACCTAATATTGGTAGCCTTTCTTTAAATGGCTAGTGAGATATTTTAGACTATGACTTGAAGCGGTAGACCTAATGGTGGTGGCCTCCTTCTTGTGTGAAATGATGAACCTAGAGATGGTAGACCTAATAGTGGTGGCTCTCTCTAGGAAGATCAATGAGCTATCTTTAATGTACCTTGAAACGGTAGGCCTATTGGTGGTGGCCCTTCTTGGTAAAAGTACTTTGGGTTGGTAGGCCTAATGTTGGTGGCCTTCTCAAGTACACTAATGCAAATGAAACTACTCTATGGGAATGAAGGCTAAGCACCAAATGGATATGGCTAAGATGGTGGCTCTCCCAATGTTAGGCTAGAGTCTAATGAACATCTTTCTTATCCCATAACTATGTGACTACATAGGATGTGTACTAGTTCTACCCTAGCCAAGTAGAACACCTTCCTTCGGTGTAAGGTTACATGACACCGAATTCCATGATTTAGCTCTCATGGTCTATGTCAGTTAATGCATATTCCTATTATGTGAGATGTGCACTCTAGTTACTTGATATGTACTACAAAGTATAGGTAGTAGTATGGGATGCTATCTATACATTGCACAAGTAGGCTTTGAAGGGGCTATAGTGAGTTCTCTAAGTCTTAATGACTAAATGTATGAAAGTCCTCTAAATGCATGAATGTGTCCTAAATGAACCTAATGAAGAATGTTGGCTTAAATGCTTAAATGTAAAGATTCATGCTATACTTGGATTGTATAATGAGATTACTTCCTTGTCATGATTTATTGTATGTGAATGTGCCTCGTTTAGGGTGACTTCAAAGGAGTACTTAGTGTGAGTAGTAGTATGGGATGCTACTTGCACATTGCACAAGTATGACTTAGAGTTGTCTTAGATGTTGGTCTTAATGTGATGGTGTGATTCATGTAATGTAAATGTCTCTTAAATGCGTTATTGTGTAAAAGTGGAAAGGATGAATGGTAAGTTCACTTTCAGTGACCTTAAGGTGGTGCCTTAGTGTGGGTGGTGGTGTGAGACGCTACCCATACATTGCACAAGGTATAACTTGAGGGTTACTTAAGGTGGAGGCTCAATGTAAAGGTAAGGGGTTATATGTGATCTTGTTCTAATGTGAAATGGTGACTTGTATGTTGGTTGTGACTTATATTATGCCTTTTATTTCAATGTTCATGAAGTTTTACCAAATGGCATAAAAGCATGACTTTCAACAAAATGTCCCCATTTAAGCATGTTTTTGCATGGTCATCATACTTGGTACATTTTTGTGTGCTAACCCATATTTCTCTTATTTCTACTACAAGTGTAGATTCCGGCAAGTGATTGATTCAATCTAGGATTGAAGTGCTTGGATAGAGTTTCCTCCAAGACTTGGTATGTCCTCATAGATCGAGGACAAGGACTTTTATTGTTTCTAGTTCTTTCGTATTTTTAGACTATTATTAAGACTTCGATTGTAAAGGGCCGTGACCCTATCTTGTTAAGTTTTGTCTAAGATGGTCATGTGAGACTTAGTATTCCGTTGCTTTATAAGTGAGTTTTGATAGTTTGTTTTAAATAAAGTTTTTAATTCTGCACTATTTCTATGTATAGAATGTTATGAATGCTAAGAGGCTTGTATTAGACCCATTCGGGGTCGAGTACGCTGTGTTACGACTAAAGGGTGCTCTCGGGTCGTGACAGCCTCGCGCCAATTGAAGGTGCATGAGAGGAATTATCCAACACATGATTTAGAGTTGGCAGTGGTAGTGTTTGCTCTTAAGATATGGCGGCATTACCTCTATGGCATTAAGTGTGAAGTGTTTATTGATCATCGTAGTTTGCAGCATGTGTTCACTCAAAAGGATCAGAACTTGAGACAACGAAGGTGGATGAAGTTACTTAAAGATTATGATGTGATCATTCAATACCATCCGGGCAAGGCTAATGTGGTGGCAGACGCTTTGAGTCAAAAAACGGTGAGTATGGGTAGTTTAGCTTGCTTGAGTGTATCCAAGCGACCTTTGGCTAAGGAAATTCAGACCTTAGAGTCTAAGTTCATGCAGTTGGGCATCTCATAAAGAGGTGGGGTATTAGCTAGCATTGAAGTGAGGGCCACATTCATTGATAAGATCAAGGCCAAATAATTTGAAGATGAAAATTTAGAGGACCTTAGAAAGAAAACTGCGATTGGTAAAGCACAAGAGACCACTCTTGATATGGATGAAGTACTCAATTTTAAAGGAAGAATTTGTGTTCCTAGAGTAGATGACTTGATTGAGAAATTGTTGGCGAAGTCTCATGGTTCGCAATATTCTATTCATCCGGGTGTGACCAAGATGTATCAAGATTTGAAGCGAATTTATTGGTGGCCGGGCATGAAGAAAGACATAGCGGAGTTTGTAGAGAAGTGTCAAAATTGTCAACAAGTGAAATATGAACATCAAAGGCCTGCATGTTTACTTCAAAGAATGTCAATTTCGGAATGGAAAAGGAAAAGATAGTCATGGATTTTATGGTTGGTCTTCCCAAGACTTTGGGAAAGTTTGATTCTATTTGGATAATGGTTGATAGATTGACTAAATCAACCCATTTCATTCCGGTAAGAATATATTATAATGCTGAACAATTGGCTAAGGTTTATATGTAAGAGATAGTGAGGTTGCATGGGGTGCCCTTCTCTATCATCTCAGACTGTGATACCCAATTCACGTCCAAGTTTTAGAGGAAATTGCATGATGAATTGGGCACACAACTCAATTTTAGTACAGTCTTCCATCCACAGACAAATGGGCAGTCGGAGAGGACTATTCAAGTATTAGAATACATATTGAGGGAATGTGTGCTTGATTTTGAAAGGCATTGAGATAAATTCATACCTTTGTGTGAGTTCTCTTATAATAATAGTTATCACTCCAACATTGATATGACACCATTTGAGGCACTCTATGAGAGGGGATGTAGATCACTCATAGGATGGTTTGAGGCTGGAGATGTGAAACCTTTGGGGATAGAATTAGTGAATGATGCTCAAGATAAGGTGATGAGTATTCAAGCTAAGCTTTTAGCAGCCCAAAGTAGACAGAAGAAGTATGCGGATCATAAGGTAAGAGACATGGCATTTCAAACTAGTGAGAATGTTCTTCTTAAGGTATCACCCATGAAAGGGGTGATGGGATTTGGTAAGAAAGGAAAGCTAAGTCTGCGATACATTGGTCCATTTGAGATTCTTGAATGTGTAGGGCCAGTAGCGTATATATTGACTTTACCTCCTAATTTATCCAGAGTTCATCCGGTATTTCATGTGTCCATGTTGAAGAAATATCATGGTGACGGTGATTATATCATAAGTGGGACTCAATTGTGTTAGGCAAAGACCTCTAATATGAGGAGGAACCGATTGCAATTCTTGATCGTGATGTGCGTAATTTGAGGACCAAGGAGATTAAGTCTGTAAAGGTTCAATGTAAGCATCATCCAGTTGAGGAAGCTACTTGGGAAATCGAGAGGGACATGCGAGATCACAAGTATCACCAATTGTTCGTCGATTCAGGTACTACTTCATTCTTTCTTAGCCTATTTTCCTAAGTTTTGTCACTCAGGTACGAGTGATGGGTAAATTGGTAACTATTGTAACGACAAATTCCCGTCATTATAGAAATGCCAACGGGGGAAAATTTGGGGCCGGAAAACTTTTTCGTAGTATTTGGATTTTCCCAACCTAGTTCACATTTGGACGAAATCGGAGTCTTTGAGATGTAGGGAAATCTGGTAACAATCGGGTGAATCATTTATGATTTTGATTACATGAGTAGTTAGATAACTCATTAAGGAATCCATACAACTTTACGAAATTGAATTTGGGTGAGTAGAGCTCCCGAAATCGATCTTAGCGCTAAGGGTATTTTTCTGAGCGTCGTTGGTTAGAGGTGTGTTGTGAAATGGGGATTTTGGATTTCTCAAAATAACTCTCTGTCTCACGTAAACCGCTTTGGCGCTGGGTTTTACCGCTCTAGCGGGGCCGCTACAGCGGGGTAATGGCCACTGTGGCGGGCTCGACGCGACTTAAGGTCGTTAATAAACCCCTAAACTACCTTATTATGCATTTTTTTACTTTTAGAGCTAAGGAACGAACCCCAGGTGACTCCTACTCATTTTTCACCATTTTTGAGGCTAGATGTAAGTTTTTCACTCCTTAAATCCATTTTTCGATCTGTAAAACGTAATAGAATGGGTGAATATTGATGGGGGAAGGTTTTGTTATAGATTCTATAGTGGAAACAACCCTAAATTGGATAATTGGGATCATGGGTATGATCTAGGGTTCATAGAATTGTTAGTAATTTGGGTAATTAGTAGTTGTTTATTGATTCTCGTGTTATTATTAATGTTTGTAGACCAAGAACAAACGGAACGGAAAGAAAAGAATCAAGTTTCTTAGGGTTTCAAGCTTGTTTTGAGGTACGTGATGGTTGTGATTCTATGATTGTGTGATGTATGTTTGTTCTTGCTTCATTATGATACTTGTATATGTATAAATGTTGCAATGTTGATCACATTTGTTGTAAATGAGATAGTTGAATGATGATTGCCATGAAATCATGACTTAAATGTATGATCTTGATGATATACTTGTGATTGTGTTGTGTTGAATGGATCGATTGCCACATTCCGGCATAACTAACTTGGATCAGTTGCCACGTTCCGGCATAACTATGAGATCGGTTGCCACGTTCCGACATAATTATGGGATCGGATACCACGTTCCGATATGCTAACTGTTTGGGTTTGGGTTCCGTGAGAGGACTAATAATTTGATATAAAATGTGAAGTTGTTCGTTGTTCGTAAATGTTGATAATATTGTATATGTTAATATATATGCATGTGATTATAATGTTGTCTTGACTTGCTTATGTTACACTTAGTGGGATAGACGCATGATCCTACCAGTACACTGTGGTTGTGTACTGATACTGCACTTGCTCTTATTTTTGTTGAGTATAGGGCATCTTCAAGCGGCTATTGACAGACCTCGCTTAGGAGATCAGTGATCGTTCAAATTCAAGGGTGAGCCAATTCTTCCGGACTGCCATGGATTCTCTTTCATCTATGTCCACCATTTTCGAACTTAGACTATGTTATAGTTAGTTGATTAGTTCATTAGATTGGGGTTGCATCCTTTTTTGTTTAGACTTGGTTCATTGTTAGATGTTTTGGTACATTGACTTTCAGGTTCTAGGTTATTTCTTCCGCATTGTCTAGGTTAGATTTTTGTTAGAGTTTATGGGAACTCTATTTTCTTTCCTTAGTGTTTGACATAAATGCCTTAGTTATTGCTTTAATTAGTTGCTTGTTTTGGGTTGTAATAGTGGTTCTCCCACCGGAGTGTTAGTGTGGGTGCCAATCACGACGGTCTAGGTCGTGACAATAATTAAAAATATGCCTACATAAAGTTAATAGAATTTATTGATTATATATATATATATATATATATATATATATATGATTTTATTGATATTTAATTAAGAATTGGGCCTAAGTATTTATAAGCATATACAATACATACATATGCATATGATTTTATTTTTATTTTTGTTTTTATTTTAAAACATCTTCTTAATTAATATAATTGAAATAAATAATTATATATTCGTGGTTAGAAATGGTTAAATAAATTTAATAATTACTGCAATTATTTTTTTCAATTCCAAAGGCTTGAATGGGATAATTCAATTGTAATACATATTGATTATTTTTTAAATTTTAAGTTTAAAGTTTAAATGGCTAAGTTGATGATTATTTAAATTAATTTTGTTATTTTACTGAAAATTAATACTTTCTTTTTTCTAATTTATTTGTCTTACTCTTTTTTTTAGTATGTTACGAAAATAATGGTTTTTTTTTTTCTGACAACTCTTTAATTCTAACTTTTCAAATGACATGTAAGTCTTTAAGAGGTCGTTTGTTTGAAGACAAGTTATGTTGGGATTAATGATAATTGAATAAGTTATGTTGAGATTAGTTATGTTGAAGTTATTTTTTATTGGTTGTTTAGTTTTGTCAAATATATGTGACATAATTTTTAAAATTAAGTTGTTTGTTTACAAAAATACCCTTTGAAAATAAATTTTTTGTTTATAAAAGAGGGTCTAAGGGGGTACTTTTGTTATTTTACATTTTTATCTCGAGATAAGTTATCTCGGGATTAGTATTTCACCCACAAGTAGAGATAACTTATCCCAGTCATAATTATTAATCTTGTGATACGTTATCTCATACTTTGTAACCAAACAAAGAATTGAAGAGTACTAAAAACTTATCCGTGGAGTATTTTTCTTTATCTATCACACTAAACGATCCCTAAGATTTAGGATTAGAAGACATTTTGTTACATTTTATATATCTTTAATTTTAGATTATAAAATTCAAAATCAGACAAATAATTTAAAACGTGACAATTATAATGTTTCGAAAATGACCTTTGATTCTTGCCCACTTAAATGAATCAGATGCAAAAAGTCATAAATTACTGGCCATTAACCTTTGATTCTTGCCCACTTAACTGAATCAGATGCAAAATGTCATAAATGACTGTTAATTATACCAAGTGTTCATGATTAACCAATCCAAAAGAAAAGACAACAAAAATAAATAAATAAATAAATGAATGAATAAAATAAAATAAAATAGAGCAAAAATAAATTTCTAATGGACAAGAAAGTTCTTACATCCAAAACCAAACACGTCATTACGTGACTACTATTTAGGCTAAGTAGGCAAATGCCAACTTCTCCATCTCTTTCGAATTTTTAAAATAGACACACGTATCGTACATGTTATTATCTACTTTAATCTCATATTAGAGTTCATCGATGTTTCAGTTAGTTATTGGTAACTTAATACTGCGTTGTTAGAGATCACCATGCATAAGTTAAAAACACATACATTAAATTCAGTTAACCACACATATATATGATCTCTTTACGTTACATATAATATACAATCAACTTCTACTTAGAAAATATACACATATATATACAGTTTGTCACATATACATTCAAGTTTCGCTTTGAAAACACAATATCACATACTTAATACAACTAACCACACATACATGCTATAGTTATAAACATCCATTGCATCCGAGCGATTTCAATCAAGAACTGATATTATATGCGTGTTAATATAATATATTTCGTTACGTTTTGAAATCAAAATGCATGTACATTTTATAACTAAAGAGAATTTTACTACGAATATTTTTTATAAATCTAGACGCAAATAAAGCTATTTACGAATTTGTCCCTTTCAAATTATGCTTTTATGATTGTGGGTCAAAGGTGGAATGAAAAGTCGAAATGAAATTATAATTCTTCTTTATCTTCCAGCTCAGGTTAACATCATAAAGTTTTCAAAACATATCTTCTGACTTTTTTTTACACACACAAAAATCAAATAATAATAATAATAAAAATAAATTATGGTAATCTTGAAATTTTTAGGATTAAAAAAAAATAGTTATGGTAATCTAGTTGAGCCATCAATTATCTTATGTAATTATTCATGTATTATTTATTTATTGCTTAACGATTTTGATTTTATTACGTGTAATAATCTAGGTATTATGATTATGTATAATAAAAAGAGTTGTTCATGATTATTAATTTCTATTTAGATTGTAAAAGGTTATGTTAACTATTTTCTATTTTTTTCCCTTTCATTTAATTTATTGAATAAATTTCATATCTAGTCACACACACATGAC
Source organism: Solanum acaule (assembly GCA_036250505.1). NCBI lineage: Eukaryota > Viridiplantae > Streptophyta > Magnoliopsida > Solanales > Solanaceae > Solanum > Solanum acaule. The sequence goes on along the minus strand of JAJOOR010085542.1, from coordinate 2,853 downwards.
ACAACTCACACTATAGAGCAAATGTGGAAAGATATTGATGGAGTAATAAATATTATCATAGTGGTTAAATGTTTATCCATATTAATCTAGTAAAAATTAAAAATAAAATAAAATACGATTGAATAATCTTTTCTTTATTAAGAAAAAAGATGATAAATCTGTTTGTCTATATTAATCTAGCAAAAAATAAAGAACCTTTAAAAAATACGGTGAAAGAAGCTTTTTTCTTTATCATTGTTGAATGATGAAGTAATAAATATATTATAATGCTCAACGGTTTTATATATATATATATACTAGACACAAGTGTCTGCACTAGCACGAGCTCAATTAAATTTTAATATGATTTTTAAACATTTTAAGTTGTTAGTGATTGTAATTTATAGTATTTTTTACGTAATTTTTAAATAATATATGTTATTTCTCTTGTCCCAAAGTATTTAGCACATATAGAATTTAAGAGTCACTCAAATGTTGTTAATTATTGATATTTACAATACTTTTTATGTAGTTTTTAAATTAAAATAATACATGTTACTTATTTTGTCCCATTTAATGTAACATTTATTAATTTTATGAATCAATCGAATTTTTTATAAGCAATCGAATTATTTATATGTTTTTTTAAAAAAATATTTTATTCTTTCAATTGTCATGATTTATAGTATTTTTTACACAATTTTCAAATATATATAAAAAAAAATTAAAATAGAAGAAAAAAAATAATTGAATAAAGGGGAAGCTGTGAGGCAGACATGTCGACCATAACCTGCCTGGTTATCCCCACTTATATATTAGTAGGGGATGTATACCTTGTATAATTAAGCGTGTATTATCATAAGGGAAATTACATAGTTAAGCAAACATATATTAGTTAATTAGTCATCATAGCTATAGTTTTAGTCAATTACCACCCGCGATCAACATTCAACGATAATTAGATGGGCTAGGTTTTCGAGTTTGTATAATTTGCATGTTTGTATAATTCAGAATTTGTATAATATGTATAACTTTTGTATAATATACTTTGTATAACCGTTTAAAGTTCAGATGTTTGTGTTTGTATAAATTCGTTATTTCAAGTTTATATAAAAATATAGCTCAATTATACAAACGTACCCGGAATTATACAAACTCACTCACGAAATTACACAAACGAGGTAGCTTAAACTGTTGCTACAATCCGTAAATATGCAAACTATAGCTATCTGCAGAGTTAATATCTTAAAAGATCATTGAACTAGACAAAATTATCTAGTAAAGTCATTAAACTTTGTTTTGTATCAATAAAGTCACTCAACTTAAAGTTTTTATCTTAAAAAATCATTCAACTACATTTATCATTAAAATAAATTTGATATGACAATTTAAATTACTTTTTATCCCAATCATGAATCCAACAAAATTATAAAATTATATTTATTTTTATGCCATGTAATCACAACCTCATAAATAAATAATAAAATTATATAATCTGTTTATTTTTATGCCAGGTAATTATGCTTTTTTCTCCTTCTTCGCTTGATTTTCCTTTTGCAAAATAATCAGTAGCGTTTCTAGGTTCTTTGGTCCTAGGAGAATTGCAGCTTCAATGAACGAAACCAACTATTTTCCTGCTTCACTTCTCTTTGCCTTCACTTAGGTTAGCTTATAATCTTCTATACTACTCCCTCCGTTTCAAAAAGAGTGGCCTAGTTTGACTTGGCACGGAGTTTAAAAAAATAAAGAAGACTTTTGAATCTTGTGGTCCTAAATTAAAGTTATATCAAATGTACAAAATTGCCCTTTAATCTTGTGGCCTTAAATATGCCGTGTGGAAAGTTAAAGTTAAAATGTTGCCAAAAAAGGAAAGGGGTCATTCTTTTTTAAACGGAGGGAGTAATTAATTTTATGATCTAAAATGTGTTTATGTGACTTGTGTGTCAAATTTATCCTTTAAAAAAAAAGAAAAAAGTCAACTTGGTTGTCATGTAACTTGTTTCAGTGAGGCATAACTGAGGCTTTTAAGTATCTTTTAAAGCATTGAAGTGTTTTTTGAATTAGGATTCAAATTTACTAATTTGTATAAAATCACATGCTAAAATGGAATTTGATTTCCAAATCCTATAAAATTCATATGCTAAAATGGAATTCGATTCCCAAATCCTAATCAAACGTGAAAAATGTAACTAATATCAGGAGATAAAAATATTGACTTTATAATTTTATTTATTGTGATGATTAGGTGGCATAAAAAATAATTTATTTAGTCATGTCAAATATAGTTTAATGAAAAATGTAGTTGAGTGATTTTTGGAGATAAAACTAATAAGTTGAGTGATTTTATTGATATAAAACAAACTTTAATGACTTTGTTAGATGATTTTACATAATTCAATGACCTTTTGAGATATTAACTCCTATGAAGCATAATTAAATTTATTATAATGCTTATTTGCGAAAATTCCCCTCATGAAAATATAAAACATCTTGTTGCAAATATTATTGTTTTAGATAAAAATAACACAATAATTCTAAAATAAATTATCCCGTAATTTTATCCCAATTAAATATAAAATATATATTTTTTAAAATTAATCCCGAAATTTGTTATCCCTGTCCCTCCTACCAAAGGAGTCCTTAAGAGACAATCAAAATGAGCAACTATAAATACGAGATAAGTGGAGAGAAAAAAATAAATTACTAACAAAGAGGAACAGCCAATTCATTAAATTTAAGGTAAGCAAAACTGAAAAAACTATATAAACTTGCCATATGAATCTTTTTTCTTCAGTAACAAAATCTGGAAATTTTGTTTAGTAACAAAATCTGGAAATTTTGTTTAGTAACAAAATCTGGAAATTTTGTTAGTAA
>JAJOOR010085541.1:0-63440 GCA_036250505.1 Solanum acaule | reverse complement strand
GCCTAGGCTTTAAAGGAAAGTACCTTAAAACCTTTGCTGGAATTTTAGTGACCTTATTAGTCAAGTCATCACGAACATTCTTCCATCTAGAAGATCCACACACTGAGCACTTGTCTAACTTTGCAGTGTCATTCCAGAATAACATGCAATCATTAGTACATGCATGAATTTTTTCATAATGAAGACCCAAATCTTTTATCACCTTTTTTGCCTTGTAGAAAGACTCGGGTATCTGAGCAAAGGGAAATGCCTCTTTTATCAAGTCTAACAAATCTGAAAAGGCTACATTACTCAACTTGTGAATGCATTTAAACAAGTATAACCGAATGGTGAAATTCAACTTAGAAAAGTTCTTACACCCCGGATACAACTCTTGTTTCCCTTCTTCCACTAATTTGAAGAATCTCTTTGCATCTTCAGATAGTCCCTCTCTTACTCCTCCATGCCTCAGGTCATCTGCTACATTTCTAAAAGTATCTTGAAGTAGTTTATCAATACCGTCTTCTCTGTCGAAAGTTTCATCATCATTGGTTGGATGTGGCGTATTTCTTGAGGAAAACCCTTCTCCATGGAAAACCCATTTGGTGTATCCATGAACAAACCCATGACAAATCAAGTGATCCTCCACCACATTTCGACAATGCCAATAACGATTAAAGCACTTCTTACAAGGACATAATATTTCATCTCCTTGGGAAGCTCGTTCAAATGCCTTATCTAGGAAATCATTAACTCCATGGATATACTCATCGGTGGATCTTCGGAGATCCATCCAACTTTTATCTCCAACATCCATTGAATATCCTATGTTACATGAGCAAAACATTCAAGAAAATAATTCATGAGTACAAGCAGTATCAACAGAATTTTACCTTTCAAAGTTTCAAGATATTCTTTTACCTTTTTGTTTTTAACAAAATCATGATTGTAAATGATCTAATATAGGTCATTAGGTAAGTGCAATTTAGTTACATAACCTATATTTTACTTGATAGTTTAATTCCTCAATTTATTCTATAGTACATTGCAGGTACTGCCTTACTACACAGAAAAAATGACAGATTATGGTGACTACTTTGTTTCTTTTCAAGATCACTTGAGCTGACCTTCAAGTTGGTTATGCTTTAAGTCTGAGTACATTTAGATTAATTCTAAACAAAAAACAACATGATTGCATAAAGTGTGTTGTGAGGACAAATTTAGCATTTGATTTAAGTTGCCTTTAGCTTGAGAATTTGAGAAGCATCTATGCACCTTTTTTGCTTTTCACTGAAATATATTTTACATTCTATTGCAGGGATGGCAATATTCCAGTTTTGTTCATCCAAAGTACTTGATGAAGAAGTGTGAATCTATCTAGCGAAGATGAGGTAATTATCTTTGGTTTTGGCAGTTTAGCAATCAATAAATGTTATTCACATTTCCTGTAATTCATTATTTTGTTGAAGGTTGAAAAAAATTATGTAAGGGCATGATTTCCTGTAATTCATGATTCTGTTGGGTGTAATGTTGCTCCTGGCAGTTTTACAACTTGGTTTTCAAGAAATGTCTTGATGAGATCATTTTAGATCACTTTAAACTATTAACCAAACAGCAGTACACATGAAAGTATCCCAGGGTAGTACAAATCCTAGAGCTAATGAGCAAGAGTAGAATTGATATAACAGGGGACACTACATCTTGACTGCATCTGCTACATTTTCATTCACAACAACTATGATAATATTAGGTGAACTCACTAGGTTGAGGAAAGGAGAAATGATCTGGAACACTAGTATGTTGCATAGACAAAGAGTTATATTATGCTTGGCCTTTTCAGAACAAGCTGCTAGCAAAGTTTCGGCAACAAAAATAAAATGTTCCACTTAAAGGGAATGTGAAGTTTCTATATAGGACAGAGATGTCGAAAACGTACTTCTCATCAGCCATAAAACTAGAGAAATCACAATGATCATAAAATGATGAAACATATGCATACATTGTGGTTTTCCAGAACACGGAAGCTTAGGAACATGAAATTTTTCCAACACATAAATAAACATACTAGAACAATCATTATGTAGATACTATAAATAAATTAAAAGAGAAAACATGAACAATAGGTTTCAACATCCAAAATCCAATAAAAGTTTTATATATATTCCACATCAGTTGAAAACATATTTTGTTCAACTTAATGTATCATCTATGACAGTAGCTATATCAGTATACTTTGGCAACATTCATAATGATAAGCAAATCAAAATACTTCAAACTTTAGACAAATGAAATTTTTTAGTTCACATAGATAGACCAAACTCATAATGCAAATCAGAATACTCAAAGCCCTAGGACAAAATCAACTACAAAACATTAGTTGTTCCATAAAAATGAAACCCAACTTCACAATGATTTTTCACAGAGTTATCGAATCTTCAAAAATTTGAGTTACAACTCTAAACTACAAATGGATTATGTCAAACAGACCTAAATCAGAACAAATAACATACATTTCAACAAGCCCATTTGTTATTCTTTAAGATTATTTAGAAGCCCTTACATGTAATTTCTGATTTTCGAAAATAGTACATGTATAACCAAATAGAGACAATGAGGACTTAGAAATCACCTTAAAAATAGTACACCTTTATCTGCAGAAGCTTAATTTTGAAGAAGACTACTTTTGGAGAAGAAGACCACTGAAGATGAACACTTCACACTGGAGAAGAAGACCACTGTAGCTTATCACTGAAACTGATTTCTTCACCGGAGCTCAAAATTTGTTGTCGAAGACGAAGGGGTCACCGAAGTTATGAAATTTTAGGGCTTTGATTTTGATTATTGGAGAAGAAGACTACGCACTCATCACTTTGATTTTGGTTTATTGGAGAAATGGAATGGGTATTTGGAATGTATTTTGTTCACTAAAATAAAAAAAGTACCGGTCAATGAAATTAGTGGAGGGAAATAATTTTTTACACGTCAAATTCGCGGGTTGGGCAATTTTTTTTACTTTTCACTTAAACAAACTGTTGCCACAGGTGTTATTTTGCCACGGTTAATAAGTATGTGGCCATAGATAATCTATAGCGGCGATTATATAGATGATGCCACGGTTTATATTAAGAATGACTCTATTTGTTCGAAGGATATGTGGCAACGGTCATAACTGTGGCAACACATACTCTATTGCCACGATTGTAAAATTGTTGCCGAATAAGCGTTGCATTATGTTAAATTTCTAGTAGTGGAATTTTGTGATTTATTGGTTATTATTTTTTTTAGATAAATTAATTATTGGGGTTTCATTTGGAATTTGTAGCCAACATTTGTAAACTATTGAAGAAGCTTTGAGCTAATTGGTGATATTTTTGACCATATTTGTGGGCTTAAGTTAATAATGTAAAATTATTTATAGTTAAATACTTCTTTTACACTATTATATATTTTTATACAAAATTGCTACACCATATATAATATTATATCATATTGTATACCAAATATATAAACACTCACGGTGATTTTTTTTTAATATGCAGGTGTAAACTGGAAATATGATACATAAATGTAATATTTTGTGTTCGGTCCTATATTTTTATGAAAAAATTCTAATACTTTTAAATTAATTATTTTTGTAAATAACTTTAGGGACATATTGATCATTTGACAGAAAATTATTCATCTACACAAAACACATTGAAAGATTTTTATTACCAATTTTAATATATTTATTCAAATACATAATTATTTATTTATAAAATTAATTTTAACATGAATAAAGAATATTTATGAGATGTTTTGAATAGATTTTAATTTTGGTGTTGTCGAGTTCCTTGGGAATCTCTTCATTGAAGTGGACAAATTAGAAGAAAGTGAAGTAGTCATCACTACTTTTATGTCTCCTTATCAATCACAAAATACATTATTGGAAATATCCTATTTTGTTTACAAGTCTTAGATAATGGACCCATTTGATCATTAAAAAATATATTTTTTAAAATTATTATTTTTACATTTTATTTAAAGATTATCGTTTGGTTATGAAAATTTTAAATTCAACATAAAGTTATATTGAATAATGGAAAACACTCAACACTTTTTTTTTCACTTTCATTATCAATCTTTTTACAAATTTTAGCCACATTTTTATTTTTATAAAAAAAAAACTATATTTTTTATATATATATATATATATATTTATTTATTTATTTAGGAAAAATTGTAGTTTGTCCATAAATGGGTGAACTACCTTTAAAATTCATGTGATGTTTTTTTTTTGTGTGTTTTGGGGATGACTGACGGGTTAAATTTGTTTGTCACAGTTCGCCCACAAATGAGTGAAGAGCCTGTTTTGGTATATATATATATATACATGCACATAGACCCTTCAAACTATCAAATTCAAAGTTTTCTTTCTTTACAAAAATAAAGAGAATACTTTCATCGGCATAAAAAAAATCTTCAAAAGAACGAAAATTCTTAGATAATTTAAGATTACAAAAATCATAAAATTTAAATACTAATAAAAATTGAGTTGACACTTTTTAGAATATTTTTAACATTCAATTTTTTTATAATTTTTTTTAAATAAATTTAACAAGGTATTACACTATGCTCCCTCTGTCCCTAATTGTTTGTCCATTTTTAAATTGACACACCTATTAAGAAAACGATTGACATAGTGAGCTTACCATTTTATTCCTATTGATTATGAAGTGGATTAATTAAGGGTGTAATATGTAAAAAATATTTTTTCTTGATTTGTCAAAATGAACAAATAATCAGGGACAACTAAAAAAGGAAAAATAGACAAATAATTAGGAACAGAGGGAATAGTACGAAACACAATCAAGTCCAATAATTCCAATTAAAGCAATTACTCCTTTTTATTTTCATGACCAAACAAACGCTCGATTCCATAATTAAATCCCAATCTAGCCACCTCTCTCAATAATGACGCCTTCCAAAATTGAAAGGAACCTTCCGAAAATTCCATGTCACTTTGTCAAGGATTTATTTATTTATTTATCTTCTATTTATCATTTTGTATTAGGAGATTAATTACTATCCACTAAAAGTGGATAAGAAAATTACATATCAATTTATTTTTAGAAATACTTATTTCTCTTAATTTAATTATTATATTTTCACATTTAAATAAATTGGAGTACATATGATGATCGATGAATCAAAGTTTATTTTCAATTAATTTTTGTATTGTTGATTGAATGAACTAAGAAGAGAAAACACACTTTGAAGCAATGAAAATATCTATCCAAAAACTTTTCATGCTGTGAAGAAAACTTAATAAGTTATGGATAATTTTTTTGTGAGATCAATTAGTTTAGATTTTAAAAAGAAAGAAAAAAGAGTAAAAAAGTTACCATATAATACTCTTTTTGTTATTTTTATTTAAATATTAATAATATGTGAGTATGTTAAGAGAAATAAGTATTTCTAAAAAATAAACTGACGATGTAGTTTTCTTGTCCACAGCCAGTGAAGAGAAGTTAATTCCTTTTATTATTTTCTTTACTTTATCTTGAACGTTTTAGGAGAATTTTATTTCTTAATAACTTATAGTTAATTAATTATCAAATTTTTTTTTATCTTATTAGTAAGAATTGGATTTCTATCTTGTAATCCCTTCTCTATCTACCCTTTCTCTACCCCAATTTTTATTTTTTATTTTAAAAAACCATCCAAGTGGATTTTGATTAATTCCAAGAATTCCATTACCTAAGCTAAATTTTATTTTTACAAATTCTCCATTTTTTGGAAAAGAAAATATAGTACTCATCGGTAACAAAACTAAAAAGAAGCTTAAGTTAGAGCTTTTATACTTTTAACAAATCTAATTTTTTTAAAAATTAGAGGTAGCAGAAAAAATTATCAACCTGAAAGCAACCTCAAATATGAAAATCAAACTTTAGTAGCTTAGCTTATCCATCTAAGTTTTAAATTTTAATGACATAGTTCGCACCCCATTTTCTTGAAAAAGACAATAATTTGATCATATAGGGACATTTTTGTCCTACGAAACTTTAATATTAATAGTGAAAATATAATTCCTAAGTTTGACAATATTGTTTCCCTAAATATTTATTCCTTTTAATTTTTGACTATTCAAATGAATTAATGATGTCACGTGGCACCCGCAGTTCAATGGATGAAATTATTTCTCTTACTCAAAATTTTAAATTTAAATCTTAGATATGAAAAAAATATTTAATAGAGAGGACTGACCAAAAATCATTGATAGAGAGAACTCTCTCATCCATCCATTCCAGTCAACCCTATCCCTATGTGGTGCAAATTTAAATTAATCAAACACATTAAATATCGAACAAAAATAATAATAAAAAAGATGTCACATGGTCTGGGGATGTCACCCTTCTGCCTTCACCATCTATTTTGAATCACATTATAACTTTTGTTCTTATTTTTTTTTTTAAAAAAAACATATCTTATGTTCTATACTATTGTCTATTAGTGAGAAATTGGAAAAAATAATAAGAATTATCCAGTGGAGTAAAAGTTAATCAAACAATCAAGGGTCGTTTGATGTGAATCGTGAATGAAAACATTAAATAGTTTTGGAATTAAGTTATAGTGTCACTTAATTTGTTATTTGGTTGACAAGTTCGGAATAACTGATTTCAGGGTTATAATTAGTACTGGTGATAAGTTATCTCTCCTCTTGAGTGGTATAATAATCTCGAGATAAAATAAGTAAATGACAAAAATATTTCTTTATATCCTTTTTATAGATCATTTTTCACATTTATGAAGGGTATTTTTATAAAAAAATAAATTATTTTTTAAATTATTTTGAATATAACAAACAAACACTCAATAAAAAATAATCACAGCATAACTTATCGCATCATAAGTAATCTTATTATAATTTATCTCATCATAGCTAAATTTATCATAATTTGAATTTAAATCAAACGAGCCGTAAAGTGATGGATATACTGATGGCGATATCTTGTTGGTGGGCTTGACTTATCACTTATGGTTGCTTGTCCAGAAAGACCACATCATTCTGCAATTACAAAGTCTAACAAAAGATTTCACTTTTTTTTAAAAGAAAAAACATAATAGTAAAATTAATTTTAAAATAATAATTTTAAGTTTAAGCTAAACAAACGTGGAATATTTAAAATATTAGACCTGTTACGTTGTATATATTATAAATAAAATTATGTTTGATAAATAATAATGAAAAATATCTTTTTATATTATACTATAGGTATAGGATCTTAAATTTTTGTGTGGTGTAATTTTCGAAAGATTTAATGACCCCGCCCAACCCCATGCTCATTTTTGTTAATGAATGGAACATCATTCTCATTATCAATTAAAAAGTAGTGTGATGTTTTCTCGAGACAGATTAAAAATAAAAGAATGTCACATAAAATGATACAGAGAGCATAATATTTTTCAATTCTTAATTGTTATTAAGAAAGTTTGGGAAATATTTTTTTAATATTCTCTTTGTCTCAATTATGTGAAGATCCTTAGATGAATACAAAAAAAAAAAAATTAAAAAGAAAACTTTTGAAACTTATAATATAAAATAAATCTATGGCTATAAATAATTTTATTAATTTTTTTAATTTTAATCAAATTATTACTAAAAATAAAAAAATATTATTCTTTTTTCAACTGGCAGAAAAATGTTTTAAGTTAGGACAAAGGAAGTAATGACACTGATCATATATATCCAATATTACACAAGAGATAAATATTTAAAAAGTTATAATATTTCTAGTTTGTTTAATATTGTGTTTAGTCAATCACTTCAATGTCAACATTATCTTTTTTCATAGAAATATATGGTTATTAATCGAAACTCATTGCGAATATCAAACACCAAACATGTATTATAAGAGTTATTTTGAAGGTGATACTCTCAACAAGCTTTTTTCATATTCAAGATTCAAGATTCAAACTCAAGGCCTCTAATTAAAAATAAAATAGTTTCATCATTGCACCACAATCCATATTGGTTGTTTGGTTATAGTTGATATAATGTTTTCAGTGAGTGATTTAGTTAATGCAATTATAATGTAATTAACACAAAGACTCAATAAACACTACTCCATAATTAATAGATGAAAGTAATCACTAATGGTTCTTAATTAAATAATTTATAATGATACAAATATTTACAACTGATAAATTTAAAAAAAGTTTCTATATATATATATATATCCTTCCACTAATTCATCTTCCAAATCATTCGATCACAGTCTCTTAAAAAATATATCCATCATTAGTTCATGTAATATATGATTCTGAATTCTATTATAGCCAATTAATTAAATAGCTTCTAGGTGGTGATTAAAAATAAATAAATCAAATATTTTCATTGTGATTTATTCTGAATTCCTTTCACGAGGATTACGCGCATGGCAGGACTTAACTCAACACCTCACGGCACGAGCTGACGACATCCATGAACCATATATGTGTCCACATTTCCAAAGGCACCTGCTCTTTCAAGTCAAGCACCAATAAGGTTCTTCGTTTTTCATCGAATTAAACCACATAATCCACCACTTGTGCGGGCCGTGTTAATTCGTTTGAGTTTTATTCTCGCGAACGTACTTCCTCGATGGGATTTTCTAGTCAATTCATATTGATATAGTTGTAATGGTGATTGCGTGCATCGATTGGAGAAAGGGGCTGATTTTTAACTGTAATTATTGAAAGGTGAAGGGTTGTTGAGTCAAATGAAATCAACTTGCAAAATTGCAACAACAAATAATTAAGACGATTAGGGTTTTTTTTTTTTTTTGTGTGTGTCTCACTTTCACCTTATCGCGTAATATTTGAACTTTCTCATACTCTTGGCTCTTGAGTGTGATGAAGAACAAAAAAAATTAATTCGACTTATCTGTTATTACCTTTTTACCCCCAAAGTTTTAATATGGGACAAAGGGAGTGTTTCACTTGATATTTAATTTATCGCAAATTAATCGAGATAATATCTAATATAGTCACTCAACTTATGGTACTTGGTAGTTCATTTAAAAAGTCACTTAACTTTTTTATAACATAAAAGTCACTCAACTTAGGATAGTTTACTTAGCTAGAAAGCTACTCATCAACTTATGATAATTTACTTAGAAAGTCACTTAACTATTGATATGTCACGGAAAAAAAATCACCTAATCAATTTAAATGAACTTTTTCATTAATTTTTTTGATATAAATTTTTTATTTTAAACTGAAGTTCTTATGAAATACTAAGATTCGTTTTATTCCAGTTAACTAAAAAACAAGTCAATTTAATAATTAATTAAAATAAATAGCTTTGCAATCCAATTAATTCAGAATCTCATTCAGAGTTTTAAATTTATAAAAATGCATTGTAAAATAAACAATAGATAACATGCCGATGCGTCCTCTGTATGAGAAAGAACACACAGAATTTACAAAGAAATGATGTAAACAAACAGAAAGATTTAAAACAAGGAAATTTTCATGAAGGTTTTTTTTTAACGTAAAAGATTAATAATATGTTTAGGTATCATGAATTTCACGTAAGATTCTCTAAAATTAAAAGGTCTTGATACATATATATTTAACCATAACTTTAGTGAGTCATATTAAGTGGGGTGGGTCAAAATGCTGAAAATGGGTGTCTTATTAATATTTTTAATAAAAATATAGCTTCAAAGGAAATTTTGATTTCAATAAAATTTAGTGAAAAATTGTTTAAATATTGGTTGAGTGATTTTCTACGTGAAATATCAATAGTTGAGTGACGTTTTAGAAAATAAAGTTTGGTGACTTTCTAAGTAAACTATCGTAAATTGGTAACTTTCTAAGTGAACTAAGTTGAGTGATCATCTCAAATACTATCTCCTAATTAATCAATAAATGCAATCAAAATACATTTTGAAGATAAACTTTTTCATGTTAATCATCAAAGAATTTATTTATTTATTTAAGTTCTTAAATTAAAGTTATTTAATTTGATATAAACATCAATCACAGTGTGTTCTCTAGCTGCTAATTTAGAACACAAAAATATGGTTTTTCTTAGTAGATAGTAGAGCTGTTAATAGGATGAACTCATCACATGTACAAAATGTATATTCATATCAATTAAGTTCATATATAGATTTTTCCCCAATATTAATTAGTTTTTTTTATGGTAATGAATACAATATAACTTATAATGACAGATCACTAATTATTTCACTAAGTTATCTATCAATTAGTTAATATTGTTCATGATAAAAATTTGTCTGTAAATATATTATAAATAAATTGTAAATGTAAATGTTATTTACACGAGTAAAAAAATTATTAGTGTTTCTGTCCTTCCAAGTTCATACTAAATTATGTAAGTTTAAATACTTTAACACACATTATGATCTTGAACATGATAATTTTACATAGAAATCGTTAGGGGCACATACTTGAACACGATAATTTTACATTCGAAGTTCTAAGGCACGTATAATAACACTTTCCAGTACAAAGTGTTGAAAGCTTATCAAGAATCTGTCTAATTATACCATAAGATATGATTCTAAAATGCCTAGTTGGCCAAGCTATCAAAAATTCTTTATTTAAAGAAGCATTTTTGTTAAAAGAGTTTTTAAGAAAAAACAATTTTGGAGAAACTAATTATATTTGGCCAGTTTTTAAAAAAATGCCTTTGAGTGTAAATTACGAAAAAGAGAAAAAGTAGCGTGACATGTTTTATTATTGAAAATATTTTTGAAGAATTTCATTATTTTAAATATATTATTATGTAAGCTTTTAAAGTCATTTGAAAAAAATACTAACTCATCTTTTTTCAGTAATACTTTGTTTTATTTTTATTCCAAAGAAGAGGAGGAGAAATAAAGGCAAAGGACACTAGAGAAAAAGGAAGAAGTAACTCATATTTATAGTTGACAATTTTTTCAGAGAAAAAAAAGGAAAAGAGAGATAGAAAGGACTAGGGTTGTTCATGGTTATGGTTAGAAAATCAAATCGAACCGTAATTCGAACTGAATCAATTAAAAAAACCAATATTTGGTTTGGTTTGGTTTTAAATTTAGAAAACCGATATTATTTGGTTTGGTTTTGGTTTTACTAAAAAACAACTGCAAAAATAACCAAACCGAATCGATAAATTAGATATATAAATTTTATAATTATTTACATATGATTTATAAATAAAATATAAATATTTTGTTGAATTTTAATCAACTTAAGTCTTTAACTTTACCATTTTCTCAATCCCAACACTTAAATTTTAGCTCATCTATTACAATCCTAAGTCCAAGTGATCCATCAAAATTCATTACTTTAGTCTTTACCTACCATACCTTTCATAAGATGGTCACACTTTCTCTTAATTGAATCACTTTGTTCGTGTAATGGTAACTCTGGTATTGCTTAATTGCTTAATTGAACCAACAATAGCTTTTCTATGATTGTACATATACTAGGTGTTTGTGTCTATCAAGTTATGTATGTCCTCGAAAATTTATTACTTTTAAACCGAAAAAACTAGAAAAAATGAATCAAACCGACAATAACCAAACCAATGATTATTTTTTTCGTTTGGTTTGGTTTGATTCTAGACTTTTTAAAAACCGACTAGATAGATTTGGTTTCAATCAATAACCGATCCAAACTGAACCACAAACACCCCTAGAAAGGACACAATGGAAACAAAAATTAAAAATAGTTTTATTTAATTGAGAGATATGCATTAAATTAAAAGGCGGAAAAGGGCCAAAAATACCCCTAAACTACAGGAAAAGGTCTAAAAATACCCTCCATCCATCTTTTGGTCTAAAAATACCATTCTACTCATCTTTTTGGTCTAAAATTACCCTTCCATCCACCTTTTTGGCTCACTTATACCCTTGCAACTAACAATCCTCTCCTTTTTTTTAAATACTTATTATGTATCATTTTCTTACTGAATGAAATAAAAATCCACCTCTATTAATTTTTTCCCATAATTTATCCAAATCAAAACAATATATCTTTTCAAGATCCAAAAAATATATTTTTTTTAAATCTAGTAATTTCTATTTTCTATAGATTTTTAAAAAAAAATTGTTTTAGATAATTAAAATATTTTAAAAATATTAGTCATGCCACAATTACAGGGACATATCATATTATAATAAATCCTAAACAAGGTCTATCTTTCTTTTTTTTTTAAAAAAAATGATCATTTAATTTTTTTTGACTAATAATCTATGTAACAACTCATTGAAAAGAAGAAGAAAATATATAGATGTTATAGATCGTAGCCTGTAGGAAAAATAAAAATAGGAAAAGAGAGAAAAAATATAATATATTATGGATAAGATTTTATTATTAATTTTTTTATGATATATTAATTATTTATATTGTATTTAAAATTTTAATGTAATTGATTAAATCTTAGCTGTTAATTTTTCCTTATGCCGTTTGTCTTCAATCCAAGTAATAACTTGGGAAAAATAAAGAAAAAAATTAAGAGGAGTCGGATAAAAAAAAGCTACAACAAATATAAAAAACTATTAAATTTTTTTTATAAAATAAAATAAAATAATTGAGGTCTTGAAGAAGTATATTCTTTTTCGCTTGGATAAATTATGGGGGAAAATCTAGTTGAGATGGAGATTTTGTTTTATCCAATGAGGAGAATGACACATAATAAATAAATTGTTTTTTTATAAAAAACAAAATAAAGATAGAGTTGTTAGTTTCAAGGGTATAAGTGAGCTAAAAGGTGAATGGAAGGGTATTTTTAGACCAAAAAGATGAGCAGAAGGGTATATTTAGACCAAAAGATGGATGGAGAGTATATTTAGACCTTTTCATATAGTTCAAGGGTATTTTTAACCCTTTTCCAATTAAAAGGGGATAGTTTGAAAAAGATAAATTCATGGCAAAGAGAATATTATCTTAAAATAATTAATTTTATGCTTATGAAAAAGAACTAAAATTTACAGCTTCTTCTCAATAGCAAAAATTTACTTCAGCTCCTAAAAAAATACCTTTTTTGTGTGTCCAAACATTTCAAAAAAAAAATAAAAAATCTTCTAACCTCTAAGAAAGTTTGGCTTAATAAGCTCTTCTATACGCACACGGCCAACCAATAATTAAGTTTTACAGAAATTAATCATGTTGCAAAATGACAAACTGAGAAATTAATCATGTTGCGATATGTTTTTGAAAACAATATTTTTGCAAGATTAGCAAAAAAGAAAAAAGTAATAATTAAAAATTTTAGCGCTCCAAAAAAAAGACATAATATTGATTGAAATTTGAATATGTACATTTTAATTTAATAAAAATAAAAATTTAATTAAATTTTTTATAATAAATATTTAAAATAGTTTCTCTCTATATTATAATTTTAATACTAAAACTACATGAACACTTGCCCTTTTTCATAATTTGACTTTTAAAAACATTTTTTTTTTAAAAATATCAATCAAACACAATTTGCTTATAAAAATAACTTTTCAAATAAATTAACCGAATACAAATTGTACTTTTTTTCCAAGCACTTTTCTAAGAATTTATTTAAACTCTTTTTTAAAAAATAACTAGTTTTTAGCAAAATAGACTTAAGTGTGTTTGTTTTCAAGGTTGAATGTTAATGGATTTAAATAGGTCTACAAAGATGATTGTTTACTGTAGCCACTTCATCTACTTTTATCCACCATCCACAACCATCATTTTAGCCACAACTATCACCACCGTCAATCACAACTATCTACCATCCACAACCACCATCCTCAATCCAACCACAACCACTGTACCATTACCGTCAATCACCAAATCATCATCACTGTTATGTCATGATTTTACTATCTTTAGAAAAACACTTTTTGAAATGTTTTAATTATAAAACAATTTAAGAAAAATACTGAGAAAAAGAGTCTCCACTTGATTTAAAAAATAAAAATAAATTAAGAAAACTTAATTTTTTTTTTTTAAAAGATAAACCTTTAAAAATTCAGAGAAAACGGGTGAGAGGTTCTTAGTTCTACTTTAAGAAGATATTATCACTTAAAGTTGCCACTAATGCGTGATTATCCGACAATTTAATAAAAAACATTTGAGTAACCTTCTTGGGAAAATAAAAGTAAATAAAAACATTTGAGTCTTTTGAAAAAGAAACTTAATTTAAAATATTTAACGTAATTTGAAAGTTTATAAAATTTTAGCCAAAATGACTAAGAGTCTGTTTGACATTGCTGTGGGGAGGCCAAAAATGCTTTTCTTAGATTTTTTTTTTTTTGAAAATTAAGTGTTGAAAAACTTTAAAACTGCTTTAAATTGAAGAAGAATCAATTTTTCTATTGTTCAGAAGAAACTAAAAGAAAATCTTTTTTAAAAAAGCAGAAACAAAATCAGAAAATTATTTTCTTGAAGACTAAAATATTCCTTACATATATAAATATTTATCAATATATTCCTTGTTAACTAATTAACATATCTCATAAGTTTGGTTAAATTTTATTCAAGATTTTTTTTTAAAATTTTTATATAATATTTTTTTTATAATTTATGTTTATATATTATTATTATTCATATTTCATAATTTACATACTATTAATTAGAAATAAAGGCAATAACAATATTTTTGCAGGATTAAAAAAAGTGAGAAAAGCAACAACTAAAGATTTCAATCCTCCCAAAAAAGGTAACAGATAAAAACTTTTCTTTTCTTAATTTACATATTATTTTATTTTAATTTTTTTAAAAAACTATACGGTATTATAACAAAAAATGAATAATAATTAAAGATTGATCCAGAATACAGGTAATAAATAACAAAAAAATTCCTCATTTCAATACTTATCTATGTATCAGATTGATCAACTCTGGAGTTTGCTGAGTGGTTGTTAAAGCAGTTGCATAGTTATTAGTTGTTGGAATTGGATCGGTGATTATTGTTGAATTGCAAGGCACTGCAGAATTGCTAATATTAAGAACAAAAAACATTAAAAATATTTCACGATGAATTTTTTTATCAAAATGCAAATGTGATACTCTACCATATATCGTCGCAAGCATTAAAGATTGCTTCCACAATTTGAATTTGTGACCGATAAATCACACAGATTTCTTCCAGGCTTTCCTTGTATAATGACATATGATCAAACAAATTAAATAATAAATTTTTTCTCCTACATTTTTCCGGTACTTCATTAGTGATACAATAATGGAGATGAGTTCGATTCATTTTTCTCGAGAAACTATTGAATACAATCAGTCAACTATGGTATATCTTTATTGAGATACTTAAATTGAATTGGTAAATGACTTGAAACATAATCTAATTAATATTTTTTTCAATAACAAACTAATTTTACCATCAAATAAACATTTACAACACATAAAACTTAATTAATGTATATAAATATTTTATAGGAGTAGTGATATTTGATTAGTGATTAATTTGTCATTACGACCTAATATATATATACACACATACACACTGTATTGGTGTATTGAAATTTAATCAGTGATTAATTTATAATTAGTTATTAAAATATGGAGTATTTAAATGGGATTACTTAATATAAATCCAACCTTGTTTTTCATTGTTTCACCTCTGTTTTTCATTTCTTAATCCAGAACATGTTCATACTATCCTCTGTTAAATATAATTTGATGACAGACACAATTAGTTACTCACAAATTTGTATTTTATGTATCAAAGTAAGAACCTGCTTTGGTCTTAAGAATTTTACACAATTTTCTTGCACACACACTCTAGCAATTCTCTCTTATCTCATTCATTTGTCGTTTGTTCTCTTGCTTTCTTTTCACTTGCTTGCTTACTTGGTTGATTACAACTCAAATGAACCAATTCTACTCTATTCTAGTATGTTCTTCCAACTACTTAATTCTAGAACTGCCCTTCTAGAATATTTCTAGACTTCTCTCTCTAGAACAATCATTCTAAAGATGTTCCTTCAATTCTCTACAACCCCGAAATATTCTAGGTTTTCTTGAATTATCTTAGATATTAATTAAATTGGTGATAAACTTTTAACATCTTTCTAAAAAAAACAAAAATAATATATTCATGTCAAAATGTTCCTCCATTTTGTGTGATCTTGCACCCTCAATTTATATCAATTTGGCTATAAAATGACATTCTACTCAATATTAAAATTCATCAACTAACACCAAAACTAAAGTTCATCTTTCTAATACTATCACCAATACCATGTCAGACTTTTCTTGTAATGATCTTGATCCTGACGTGAACGAGTTTGTCAAAATGTTCCTCCATTTTTTGTGATCTTGTACACTCAATTTATATCAATTTGGCTATAAAATGACATTCTACTCATTACTAAAATTCATTAACTAACACAAATACTAAAACTAATCTTTCTAATATTATCACCAATACCATGTCAAACTTTTTTGATAATGATCCTGATGTGAAAGAATTTGATTATGGCGATACGCCTAGTTCTAGTTTAGAATAAGAAGATGTACAAAAGGCTAATGGCTTTATATAATCTTCTCCAAAATTGTCTTATCGTCCTTTTTTTTTCTTCTTCCTAACAAAAGATGATATCTTAGACATAGTTTTGCTGATAATTACTATATTGCTATTAAAGAAGTTGTTGTAGAGGAGGAATACAAAGAGGAAGATGTAACACCTGAAAATTTCTAATCTAAAGCCTGAACCATTCTTTATTTACGTATAAGATCGTAACGGGTGACTCTTAAATTTTACTTAAGTGTTAAGGTCAATTATTTAGTGTAAGAATAAATTTAGAGATGAATTAAGGTCACAAAGATCCCCTAGCACAAAGTTGAGTTGAAAGCTTCCATACTGATTAAGTTTTGATATAAGATTTACTTAGGTCAACTTCGAGTGATCATATCTCTTAGAATATGAAGACTTGTGTGACCCATAGCCTATCAAATTAAAGGTATTTGAGTCTTATTTCCAATGCCACCAAGTTTGCATCATTTTGAGTTCGGAGTAATAAGTTATACTCGCTTTACTAGACAATGTCTTGCCACACACCGACCAAGGCAATTTTCGTGCGGGCGCGCGCCGAGGCAGCAGCCACTGCCTTCCTGCGCGGTTGGCTTCTTGCCTAAGGCGTTTTCCATGTGGACTCGCAGGTGTCTGGTGTTATGCCGTAATTTTACTATTTTTAGAAAAATCACTTTTTGAAATATTCTAAGTAAAACAATTTGAGAAAAATACTTAGAAAAAGAGTCGCCACTTAATTTTTTTAAAGAAATTGAGAAAACTTAATTTAAAAAGACTCTAACAGATTAAGTCTTTATAAATTTAGAGAAATGGGCAAGAGGTTCTCATTTACACTTCAAGAAGGTTTTTAAAGCATTTGAAGTGCCCGCTAACACGCGGTTATCCTACGACTTGAGCAAAATATATTTTGACTATTTTTAGGAAAATAACTTAACATAAAAATAATTTACAATATTCTATTAACTTTGAAAAAATAGTTAAACAAAGAATAATTTTATTTTTTAAGAAAAGGGGCTAAAGCATGAAAACTATTTTAAATAAATAAAAACTTGACTAAAGATTATAAATAAAAATTGAAGAGTTGATAAAAGATTTTTTTTTATTTATTAAAATAAACTAACATAGAGAATATAGTTCATCTTTTGGGGTTTTAATTAAATTAAACCGAATCAAATGAAAGGTTAGTGTTAATACAAACAGATAAATAGTAATAAAGGAAGATAATAATAAGTGAAAATTTTATATATGACATATATTAGACTAATATTTCAAGTTATAGCAGTAGAATTAAACTTTCAAGTTGTAACATTAAAAAATTTCAGGTTGTAACAGTTTATAAAAAAAAAAGTTTTTCTTTATAATTGAAAACACTTGTTTTGAAAAAAATAAAAAGATAAAAAAATTATAATAAATCGTTTCTTAAGAAAAAAGGTTAAAAAACGGAAATAGGGGTGTTAATTAAATTTGAATTGATTGAAGATAATTATTAATTAGCATGAATTAAGGAAATTCAAACTAATTAAGAATATTCAGTTTCCTTAATTCACTCTAATTTGTAAAACTTGATTAAAAATTCTGATTTTATCCATTTTTTCTTCCACGTTTCTCTCTCTTCGACTGTTTTCTAGAAATCTTGTCACTGGCCTGGCGATTAATTGAAGTTTTTTTTTGTTTGAAAAATCTTGATTTTCTTGTGATGGACAAATACTTATCTATATTAATTAAACATGGTGGAAGATGTGATCCTTCAGGTTAGTAATTATTATGATTTATTGTTTGTGTTTGTATTTCAGTGAAATGAAAAAAAAAACAGCAATGAAACTGTAAAGCACATTTTGTGATTTTGTTTTTGTAAATTATCACTATAATTAAGATGAGATGTTTTTTTGTATAATCAATACATTTTGTTCATAATACATATTAATTGTTGTGAAACTGTAATATTAGTGATTTTGTTAGTACGTTTCTGTATTTTTTTTGTTTTTTGGTTATTTTGTATACTGTCAAAATCATGATTTCGTAAGAATTTGGCGCAATATATGAATGATTTGAGTATAAATGTTTGGATAGAAATAGTTTTATCGTTGTAGATTGGGTACGTAGATTAAAATTATAATATTGAATACTGTTTTTTTCCTAAAAATATAAATTAAATGTATAGTTTTGAATGAATTTGGTAGTATAAATGGAATGAAATTGGTATGAAAGTGTGTTCACTAATGTGTAAAAATAGTTATTTAGAATTTTGAAGAATTGTATGCAAAGTGTTTTAAGTTGGTATGAAATTTGAAATTTTATTGTTTATATAAGTTTTGTCGAGTGTGTATAAATTTGTGTGAGAGGAATGAACTATTTGGTATGAGAAATGTATAAATGGTATGAAGGATGATTGTTTGTATGAAATGTGTATTGCTTTGTCTAGCAGTATGAGGGTATGATTTTTCCTTTATTTATTATTATTTAAAGGTATTCATGTATGCAATTGGTATGATTATTGAATTAATTTAGTATAAACTGCCAACTAGCATGAACAATACATTAATTTGATATCCATTATGTATATATAATTGAAACCTTTTTCAGTGGCTTGTTTTTTTGTAACAACATTTAATGAGCAGTATTTTTGTGTGTTAGGTAATACCATCAATAGTTGATATGCATGCTGTTGTTGATGAACCAAAGCAGTACATAATAAACTTAAACACCAAGATGTGTAGTTGCGGAAGATTTCAAAATGATGAGATACCACGCCGGCATGGAATGTCAGTTCTTAGATATAGAAGACTGCATGAAACAGATTACTGCTCTCTTTTTTATAGCTTTAAGAATTTTGAAGATGCATATGCGATCCATGTTGAACCTCTCCCATGCGAGAGTACATGGGATATACCAAGTTATGTTTCAGAGCCTAAATTGATGTCACCTGGTCCAAAGAGAACGGTAGGAAGACCGCAACTTGAACGCTGTAAGGGGTTTACTGATGTGAAATTCAAAAGGTCTAAAGTTAAAACAAGATGTAATTGATGTTGGTGCAAAAATTAATGATCGCTGTTTCAGATCGTCAGATTCATTTCTTCTAGTATTTATACAAAGTGTATACCAATTTCATACATCTTTAAAGTACTTACTACATGCTTGTTACGAGAATATAATTTTTAATTAGTAATAATTTGGTATCCATAAGGTGTCCAGCTTGAATAAATATAAAACAAGAGGTAATTGAGATTGTGACAAAATACAATGATCACTATTTCATACATGTTGGATACCAACTTGATTCATTTTTTATTTTATTTTTAGAATATGAAGTAAACAAAATCAATCATGAATGACTTTGGATGCAATGAGTGTACAGTTTGGATACCAAATATAAGACAAAGTTGGTTCATAAACTCTAAATTGGTATTCTTTTTGAATCTAGTTAGTAATACACATTAATATCATTAAGTCTAAATGTTGAATCCAATTTGTATGCAGTTTGTATATAACTGTCATCCCGAAAAATATTATATTCAATGTGTAATATATCTCCCAAATAGTGAATCCAAATGGTATGAAGTCTGTATATTACTATTATCCTGAAATTATAATAGTCAATCAGTAATTCATATGTAGATGGTATCTGACTGGAAGAAAACTTACGATATTATATATCAGCAAACACTTGAACACAAAAAAAATTTGTCCAAAAGTTAAAAAAAATAACATGTAATTCTAAAAAAGTAGAAGGTGCAATCAACTATCTCAAATTTCTTGTGCGTGGTCTTGGTGTAGGATAATTGGTGGTATCTGAAACCAGTTCTTTTGCTATGCGAGGTCCACCAAATTTGCTAGCAACCGTACTAGTAACTTCACTCTCACTGATCGCGCTATCCTCATTCCAACACCAACTTCAGTTTATATCACACATATTATACCAACAAGAAATCAATTTCATATAAACATTCATCAGTTTCATATAAACATTCATAATTTCATATAATCACACAATTCATACCATTTGTATATCAAAATTATATCACAATTCATACAATATCGAACAATCAAGCATTAAAGTCAGAGTCATACACATATTAATCAGATTTCATACAGGTTTCATCCAAACAACATGTTTAGAATAGAAAATAAGCATAATCAAACATTAAAGTCAGAGTCATACACATATTAATCAGATTTCATACAGGTTTCATCCAAACAACATGCTTAGAATAGAAAATAAGCATAATGTGATATTTTTAGCAAAAATCACTAGTTTGACAATTCATACCATTTTCATATCAATTTAATAATTCATACCATATACACAGTTAATAGATAATCACACCAATGTTAAAACACAATTCATACCATTTGTATACAAATATTATATCACAATTGATACAATATCCAACAATCAAACATTAAAGTCAGTCATACACATATTAATCAGATTTCATACACGTTTCATCCAAACAAATGTTTCGAAAAGAAGATAAACATAATATGATATTTTTATAAAAAAATCAGTAGTTTGAATAATGTGAAATTAAATTAAATATAATACTCACCCTAACAATTTTTTTGTCTTTTTTAGATCTTGGGATTCCTGATTCCTTCTTTTTTGTTGTTCTCCTTGTTGATGGTTTTGAAGATTGAGAAACTTCTACATTTGTTGTTTTTTTTCTTTTTTGATTCACTAACAAAATCAGAATCAGATTGAGAATCATAAGGGGTTTCAACAATTTTCCCCTTCCTCTTTTTCCCCTTCTGATTTACCGGACTCACCCTTTTTTTTGCTTCATTTTTTTTCTCCTTTTGATCTTTCAAAAGAGAGGAACCACCCCTAGCCGGAGTTTCAACAATTTTTGGCGGCGGTGTTTGAGTCAATATGTTGAAAGATGGGGCATGAACTTCATCCGTAGAAGTTCCTTCAACTAATCGAGGGCTCTTTCGAGGAGTTACAACTATTTTCTTCGACATGATTTTGTAGAAAAACAGAATTGGAGGGACGATTGTGAAGTTGGTGTAGTTGGGTGGTGAGAAAGATGGGAGAGACAAAGGTGAAAGTGGGCTAGTGAGGTGGTGGCGTGTAGAATTGGATAGGCGTGGGGGGAGGGGGGTGGGATTGATATATGGGAGGTTTAGAGTGTAACAGTAAACAAGGAAGTCTAATCTATGTAAATCTCTAAATATGTGTAACTGATAATTTCAGTTTTTAAAAAGGAACTGAAATCAAATTAATTACATATTATTAATTAATAATATAAAAATATAAATAGATTAATCATTTATTAAATAAATTGAATTGATTTTTAAATAAAATTAAATTTAATTGATATGTCATAACCCGTAAATAAACTGTTATACGTAAGAATTGTTTAAAAGTATGTTTAAAACTCATAAAATTGACTCTTAAATGTGTATATGGTGTGAATTTTCCTAATAAAAAAGAGGCAAAAAATCATATTTTTGGGCTTTTGCCCAACCTGTCCTAAATCTATAATGGGCCAGCTGCATTGTTTGGGTGTTTTTCCAGCCCATTTTCGCTCTCCAACACCTGTGTATACACCAAGTGTATATTGCTATATATGGGCTATATTTTGACCTTTTTTTTTCTGTATATCGGACTGCATATCAAATATTTACAACCTATTTCAACCCCTTCAACATGCTATTCGATTTTTGCCTATATCTTGCTTCACTTGATTTGTATATCGATGTATACTGAATGTATACAGGCTGCATATCAGCGTATACTGCTGTATACAACATGTATACAACCCATTTTCGACATTTCGGAACCTGTAATTTAACTTTCCAGCAACTCGAACAAGATGTGGCTGACTAAAAAATAGTCCAACTCAACGATATGCAAGGAGGAGTCCAAAAATGGACTCGGATTGGTGAGTTCATGCAAGGAAAATAAAAATGATAAAAGATTAAGACAAGGAAGAAAGTCACAACAACTCAAAATTTGAAAATGCAAACATATGAGGGCAGAAGAATGAATTCTAGATTGACAAAACCTTTGTTGCAAACTTGGTTAAAAATTCTAACCATAATTAAATAAAATTTAAATGAAATGCCAACAAAGACACACCAATATTGTATTGAAACTAAGAATCTGCTAGTGCAAATTAATCATTAGAAAAGGCAATAACTCAAGTAAAGAAGTCAATCATAAATCCATAAATATTTTAACTCATTCCTAACATCAACAACAACAACAACAAAAAAAAAAAACTATTATGACATAATTCGAACTATCAAAACAAATTAACACATGAGTTAGCTAATTAATGATGAATTCAACAAGGCAACGGAAACTAATAGGAACAAAAAAAAACAAAATAAATCCCATACCAGAGGCTAAAGAAGCTCATTACATGCACATTGTACTTCAAATTGCCACATGAATAGCATATACTCTTGATAATTAAAGCATTTACTAACATAAGCAATAAACATATAAATGCTGATATGAGATGCTTAGAAGGCTGAGCCAGGCCATTACAGATTTGTCATCTAAAACAAAACGAAAGTAACACTACATAATCTTAACCATATTCAGAAATTTTAGGCATGGGATAAGGCTAAACTTCACTAAATACAAAGAAATCATACATCATTGAGATCTTAACAAACACACTTCATGAAGAAAGGAATCAGAGTAGGAACACACAAATTGATCATGTAACCTCATTCAAAATGCAACAATGACAATTAAATACAATAATCATTTTGACATGAAGATACCTTATAAAGAGAACTAGAATGGATTACTACTCAAAAAGTATAGAAATTTATAAGGCGAGTATGTTACCTTTTGTAGAGCAGTGAATTCGGGACGACGAGCTTGACCATGAAGAACTTCTACCAGTGAGTCGATTTCGATGAGCTCCGAAAAATAAAACAACTTCAAATTTGATTTGAAGAAACTCAAACTCTCTGTTTTTTTTAAACGACCAAAATAGTCTTTGATATATAAGGGTTGGAGATTTTTAGTCCTCTATATATATCATGTTATTGAAATAGTCCTTAATGGATAGAAAAAGATTACTATTTTGGTCCTTAACCTAAAACTAACCATAGAAGTAAAAATTTATGTTAAACTTAACAGATGACTATTTTGGTCTTCTTTCTTTCACCACCATTTGGTCTTCTTTCTTTCACCACCATTAGAGTCCATGCTTCCTTTTCAGTTCACCCACTTGTCATATTCTTGTAAAAAAATATATATACACACTACACTCATTTGTTAGTTCCCCTCTGAAATAATAATCCCCAGCAACTCCCATTTTAGTAAAAAAAAAATGATCCATTAAAATAAATATGAACTAAGTAAATTAGATAAAACACTCCATTTCTGTTTTACGAGATCTCCATAAGTAAACTCTTTTCAAGTTTAAAACAAGTATTCTCTCTTGTTAAAGAGATCTATGAGAAGAATATAGCTTTTTTCTATTATTTTCATTTTTAAGATTAATAACTTTTTTATGTATTAATTTTTTATTCCGTTGTTGACATTAAAGGGCGAAAACGTAATGGATAAAGGTGGAAAATAGAATCTTAAAATATTCTTTAAAATTTGAAGTTATTTTTGTGTGTCAGTTTTTTTTTTCCTCGTAAAATTTAGTTTAGAAAATAAGAAGAAGGAGGTAATGGAGAGAATAATAAATCAATTGAAAGTTGTAGCAGAAGAGAAAAGATTGAGGGAGAAGGGGTTTGCCATGTGGCAATTTTGTGGGTCCCACAGTTAAGTTTAACAAAAGATATCACTTGTATATTTAGTTTTAGGGTTAAAGAACAAAATGATCATATTTTTATATACATTAAGGACTATTTTAGTAAGGTGATATATATAAAGCACCAAGAATGTTCAAGCCCCATACATCAAGGACCATTTTGGTCATTTTCTTGTGTTTTTTCTGTAATCTCTCTCTACTTCTCTGCCTTTCAATGAGAACTAAGGAGGCTATTTATAGAGGGGATTTGGGGTCGATTTACGGGGAAAACGGTCGAAATTTCAAATTTCAAATTTGAATTCATATGCTCTTTTGAGGCAACAATGAAAGGAGATGGGAAAAAGTTGTGACTTCCACAAAAAGGGGGAAAATGGGACGAAGAAGTGATCGTCTAGGCCACTAGGTTATGGGTTTTGCAGGGTAGTTGGCCGAGTAACAGGGGTTTGGTCAGCCGCTATTTGCTGTTGGATTTTCGGGAGTACTGGAACGAGAAAGAAGAAGAAGAAGACGCGTATATGGGTCGCGTGCTGTTCTCGCTAAAAGAAGAAGATGCGCAGGGGCAGGGTTGGGCTTGTACGCGATTTGGGTCGCGTTGCTTGTTGCTATTCAATGTTTTGTTGAATTGGATTGGGTATTGTATTGTATTGTTGCTAATGGGCTATTTCGTGGGTAAATTGGTGGGCTTCTTTTGGTGTTGGGTCTGTGAGATAAAAAAGGAATTGGGTCGGCTGAAGGAAATGGGAAAAAGGCCCAATACTAAGGTATCTTAATGGGGTTAAAAAGAGGTAAAAGAAATGGCTAAAATTTTAATAGAAAAATGGCTACATGAATTGCAATTATGGCCAATGGGAATTAAGAAGTTAGCCAACTTGAGTTTGATTGGTGATTCAGCTAAAAACTAAATAAGACGAATTAATATAAATTAATTAATGAGCTTCTTAATTTTTACGAAATAAAATAATCAACTTAATTATAAAATAATTAATTCAAAATTATAAATTGTTGATCAACTAAACTAATTAACCAAATATTTAAGTAACTAAAATCTTTTTAAGACGATTTTCAAGTATTCATAAAATATACTAATTATATAAATAATTATTTAAAACATATATATTATTTAAAAATTATAAATAAATGACAAACTATCTAAAAATAACTTGCAAACTATATTATATTTTTTTTTTGAAATTTTATGAAACTAATTATTTTAAAATAGTTTGAAATTGAAGAAGCTCGATGATTAATTTACATATTGGAGGGTCAAAATTGGGTGTCAACATCTGGGTCTTTTAAAAACTCCAAATACGTAGTTCACCTCCCTAGTTCATAAATTTACCCTAGAAAGAGAAGTTTTCAAGAAACTAACTTCCTATAAGGTTCATCCATCATCCAAGGTAATATTTAACCCTAGATCTTCATAATTTCTTCACCTTAATATGAATTATTATCTCCTACTCATAAAATTCATAGATTTTCAAGAAAGATCCGATCAAGAACTCATCTCTAAGGTTCAAGAAACAAATTTTTGTCATCTTTTCATACAAAGATCTCACCTTTCTACAGAATTTGGAGTGTATAAGGTATGTAAGGTCATTTATAGTGTTGGATTAGTTCGTCCTCATGCCCTACATCTCAATTTAATCCGTAGCAAGTTGAATCTAGTGTTCTACCCTTAGTTTTATGAATTTTTTTTGTATGAGTTGTATTCTTCTGAATTCTAAATTCTTATATGATGAGATTGCAATATTTTGTGCATTGATATCCTTGAGTTGTTATTCATGATCATATTTCACATGAACCCTAGTTGATGAGATTTTTATTGAAATTCTTTGTGCATTGTTTTTATATATACATTTCAGTTCAGTATTTACTATTATTGCATTCCTATAGTAAGAGCTTAAATGATTTTCATCATGATTTATTCGATATTTCAGTTGAGTTACTTTAAGTCTTTCAATTCAGTTATTTGTCTTATTCAACCATAGTACATACTCGTACATTCAATGTAATGATGTCATTCGACCTGCATCGTTTCATGGTGCAGATTCAGGTACTTCGGATCATCAACAGGAGATCCATTGAGAACACATCATCTGCTTATCAGCTTTTGGTGAGGCCTCCCTGCTTTTAGAGGACTCTAGTTTTATGATTTGTTAGTAGTAATGCTTTGAGGTGTCGTGGATTTTTTCCCGACACCTATCTTTATACAATAGCTTCATAGATAGACAGTCTATGTCAGTCTTGCAGTATTCAATTTTAGATATTTTATTTAAAAATTTATGTTTAATACTCAGTATTTTCATATAATTCTATGATTTAATAATTCTTGAACTTTGATGCTTGTGTATGCTTGAGTTAGTTTTCCGCTTGTAGTCAACCAAGATGAGGGTTCACTTGGGAACCAACAATGGTTCTCAAGTTCGGTTACATCCATGGTGTAGACTCGAATCGTGACAAAAGAAGATGATGGGGAGGAGGAGAAAGACAATGAAGAGAAAAACAAGGAGGAAGAAGATAGTTATGAGCGACGATGATGGAAAAGATGTTCAGTTTATTTAGCATTTTATTGTAATGCTTCTCATCCCTCTATTATCCTTAGTTTTCTGTTCTAGTACATTTTTATCTTAGTTTTCATTCTAGTCAATTTTATTTTTCTCTCATTCATTTTATGTTTTCCCTTCTAGGTAATTTTATTTTTCTCTCGTTCATTTTATTTTAGAGTGGTTGATGAATTTATTAAGTGAACTCACTTTGGTTTTCTTTTATTTTATTTTAGAGTTCTTGATGAATTTATTACACCTGTATAAGCGGTTTATTAGATAGAATACGGCTTATGATGAGCTCATGCCAACCATAAAGAAGAGCAAGATAAAAGATTTATTTTTTTCCATACAAATGGTTTGGTGTAATAATTTCACATATAGTTTGGTATTTCATTTGCAACATTTATAATATCAAGTTGGATGTAGACAAAGTGATGTGATGCCTATTTTTTTTCTAACTTTCTTAATTTTTTTCTCATTTTAAAATTAATTGTGATATTATTAAAAAGAAGTCACTCTTAAATCACTTAATTACACTTCTTAAATCTCTATCTGTATAATTCATTGCTTAGTTATATTGCAATGTAATGGTTGCAACAATGGAAAATTGTGGCTTGTGAGTTGTGAGGGCAACAAACAACAGTAAATGAGAAAACAAATAGTAGTCATTTTGTTAAATAGTCCCTGTTTACCCATTAGACAACATAAAATGACAATCTTAAATATGGAATCAACACATGGTTTATTTGAAATGTTTTTCACATTCACTTGATGGTAAAATTTGCTCCTCTCCTCTGACATTAAGTACTTTTTTTGGCATTTAATTATGGAGGTGATGATATTACTATAAATAATATTTTATGTGATAATTGCAATGAATGTTTCAAATTTTGAATCTTCGATTTATTATAATTAATCATGTACGTATGCCAAATTGTTGATTATTTTAGTATGTGTTGTGAGAACCTTCACTTTTTTCATAAGTTCAAGCTTGCAAGTTAAATATATATGATGAAAAAGGAAATTTGATTAGTTTGTTTTGCCTTCCAAAGCCAAAATAAATAATAATTTCTGATCAAATAAATAATAATTTCTAATCAAATAAAGAGTAATTTACATAAATTTCATAGTGTTAAGAGTTAATTACATTATTTCCTACTCTTTTTCAAATTACAAAGTTTCCTTAAAATTTATGAATTTCAGATACATCATTCAAATTTCCAGATACAACAACAAATATCGGATACATAGAGAAGGGATGTATCTGATGAGAGGAGAGAGATGCATCAGAGAGGGGATAGGAATATATCAGAGAGAGGATATGACATCTGAATACATAAGGGAGGAATGTATCCGAGAGGGGGATATGAATGTATTAGCGAGAGGGGAATGATGTATTCGAGTGAGGATTTTTGATTTTTTTTTTAAATCGTAGAAGATTATGATAAAATAAGATGTGTATTTAGGTAATTTTTCCTAAAATGAATAGAGGTACGTTGTTTTTAATAATAAAAAATCCCCACGTAGCTACTAGCTAGAGTAGTAGTTAAAAAAAGAAGAAGTAGTAGTTAAATAACGTTTGCATTTTATCTTTTTCTCCTCTATTTTCTTTAAAATTTTCACGATCATAACTCTTCTTTTTTCTTTTCAAGAATAAATATATATGATTTTTTTTTAAAAATGAACCTAAGTATTTTGACCATCATAACTCATATTTACCTGCCATTTTTATTTCTATTTTTAATTAGTAATATCCGTAGCTCGCATGTTTGTTATATACATAAATCATAATCCTCAAATATTTAATTTTAAAGTTTTAGGACATTTTATGGTATTCTTTTTATTTTTAATCAATATAAATTCATATTTGTTTCTTTTTATGAGACCCCTATTGAATATTATCCTTTTTATTTCATATTTGAAGTAGTAATATCTTTATATTATCATTGGAAATTATATTCATGTTATAATTTGGTTTGGTGAAGAAAACTCTTGAATTTTGATCGATTTGTGGGGTGTGTCGACAAAAGCTCAGTAAATTATGCACTGATTCTTATAAATCTTTTGTCATCATTTTCTCAAGATTAAGGTCTTAGACTCATAAGGAGGGTGTGTTTGTTATATATTTTCCCTAGTTATTTTTTTGTGTATTCTTTGAATCAGACCTTTTTAATTAATTTGATTTTGATTATCTATAATTCACATGTTCTTTTACATTCATAACTTTCAAATATTTAATTTAAAAGTTAAATATAACTTATGGTATTCTTCTTCTTCTTCTTCTCTTTTTTTTTTAATTTTTTTTTTTATATAAATTCATATTTGTCTGTTTCATGTAATCCCTACAAATATCATCTTTTTCATTTTATATTTTAAAAAAAAAGAATAATTCGAAGTAACTAAATTCTTAAGAAAAATAATACTTAACCCAAGATCGTAGCTCAACTAAGGGTTCCAAAATTGGCTAAATGTGCACTTTCTCTATCTCAAATGATTGAATCAATTTGATGAATTATTCTTTCAAAATAGAGCACTACAGACTGATAATGAGATGAATAAAAAGAGAGCTTATTTATATAGGATGTATTCATTTTTTCCAAGTCATATTATTACTGTTATATTGTTTAAGATAGTGGTAAGTTTCGCGTACACTTTATCCTCTTCATACCTTATTTTTGTGGAATTACACGGGATATATTGTTATTGTATTTTCTTATTGTTATTTTCTTGCTTTTGTAAAAGGTTAACATTTTATGGGCATAATATATAAATATGCTCTTTTATTTGATCTCATTTCACATTTATGTCCTCCAACTTTGAGTATACACAAGTAGACATTTAAACTTGTATAAAAGTGAACAAGTAGACATAACATGAGTCATACGTGACATAATAAGACTAGGTCGACGCGAGGCAACTTCACTTCCATAGATTAAAATTGTGTTTTCTCCCTTGTTTTAGCTCGTAATTGGGTGATTCAAAGTCCCACGCGTCAAGAATTGTTGAGGCTACTTTGGAGAGTGATAAAAAAATTGTTGGTGAACCTTCGTTTGAGGTGAATTCCCGATCAAAGCTGCTGTGCGTAGTTGTTTTTATAGCTTAAGTGTAGTGAATTATGCATGTTGTTGTGTTCGCTGATCCGAGCCCTAAATAGTGTTCAATTTTGGAACACAAATTCGGGGCATGGCATAGGATCTCTTAACGGAGTCAATTACATAAATTCTAGAGTGGGTCCCAGTGATAATATAAATGCTCAAGTTATGAGATGTTTTTAACTTAATTTAAAAACGGACGCGCATCCATATTTAACTGGTTATGTTACTGTTAAGTCCAATTTTGTGAAGTTTTGACGCAATAAAATCTGGAATTTTTTTTAAGTCTTCCATATTTGCCAACTTTCATTAAAAAATTAATTTTGTGCGATTATAACTTTGTATTTGTGTTTAAATATTTTTTAGAATCTTTCGATTGTCTGTTCATTGAACTTGTGCCCACACTTTTGTTGCGTGGAGTCGTTGGGATGGAAATTGAAAATGCGGATTATATACATGAATTTTTTGCCTTTAATTAAAAGATTTCAGTTTAAACAAAATCATCTTTTCATTATTTTTCTTCAGCTATTATGTTATTATTTTAATGATATTAAACATTGACTATATAAAAAATAAAATAAAAAATTGTCAAAAAAACTTTTTTTAAAAAAGGTTTTTAATAAACACCCAACAAAATATCGAAAAAAGTCCCAAATTAAAAAAATAGGGAAGAGTTGTATTAACATTTGAATTGTTGTAAACACAATATTTTCTTTTGGTCAACACATCAAAGTGATAAGTACATACTTGCGAAGCAACATTGACCAAGTGTTTGATAGAATTTGGAAACGGTATGTACCAAAAGCTTGTAGGATGACCAGTACTGCTGATACTTTAATATTATCGGCGAGTCTTAAAAAGCAATGTAGTATTGTGAGGTGCTTGGTCCTGTTCCTGGACAAGTGTATAACATAATTTTTTACTCATATCGTAAAACTTATGGACTGCATACACATCTAGTACAAAGAAATGCGTATACATGTCATTGAGAGCGAGACTGACAATTATGCCACTCTAGACAGATCTTAAAATAGTTGCTTGTTGAATTTTCGAAATAGAACACGTCAATTTGTAAAACCGAATCGAAATAATAAAATATATATGAATCGAATTGGACCTGGAATGGATCAAGTTAGGTTTTGGTATTAACAAATCGTTATTTGAAATTTCAAATCGATGATGGTCAAAATCGAACCGAACCAATTCGTTCACAGGCCCAACTCACTCTGCAATCGTTTATACTTTATTTAATTGTTATGTGTTTTTTGGTTTGGTGTGATATTTTCAGTTACTTGCAAAATCTTGGTTCACCATTGTGTGTGGAGATGAGCTGCCAGTCTAATGGTGAGAGTGAGGACGTTTCCTAGCCTCGTGATCTGGGTGGCAGTTCGACGAGTGACAAGAATACTGTGGTGTACCCACAAGCTGTACTTGCAACTGGATGGATGTATGTTAGTTAATAAACAGGGTCAAATGCATGTGTGGTCCTTACATTAATGGTTTTGTCCTCTGAGGTGAGTGAACCAACGAATATGTACGGGAGTTACAAATATTCAGGAGGAAATTGAGTGGAGTTGCCAATAACTCCCCCCTACAGTAACTCACGGCCTGAACATGGAACTCATTCCTTGAACCAGCAGATGGCGACTGCTGGCTTTGCCGGAACACTTGCTCCGTATACGTATTTGGTACTTCCTCTTCTATTGTTATTTGTAGTTTTGATGATTTTACAAACCATAGGACCTTGTAAAGGGACCTGATCCTTGTGACAATATACACACAAATGCCAGGCTGTAAAAAGTACAATTGGTTGGTGCACAATCTCCAACTGTGGCAGAAACCTCGGCCAATGGCATGACCTCGAAGGATGCATCTATTCTTCATAAAGATTATGTCCAATAGACACAACCTCAGTTTTTGCAACTTGAAAACTCTCAAGAACTCTTGCAAAGGCTAACACTCAAGAGAAGTATCATCCTCAAGAACAACAGGGACCTGATAGAGCTGAGAGCTGTCTAGTTGTCTTAGGATTATATTTTCCGTACTTACATTATAAATTTGTTCCTAATCTATAAAGGATTCAGATCTTGTGTTTGTTTGTAAAAGTTAAATCAGTTAAGGCTAAACAAGGATGCACGACTATCTAATGGTTGAAGACAACGAGTTATGGGATATAGTGCTGGATGGACCTTTTATTCCAACCACCGAAGTGAAAGATGGTGAAATCACAAAAAATGTTCCAAAGATTCGCCAATAGTACAACGAGACAGACAGAAAAAAGATCGAGAAAAGTTACAGAGCTAAGAAGTTGCTAGTGTATGGTATAGGTGCTGAAGAATACAACCATATCTCTGCGTGTGAGTCGGCAAAGGAAATCTGGGACTGTCTAAGGACAACTCATGAGGGCACAGAACAGGTGAAGGAATCGAAGGTGGATATGCTGACCACCCAGTATGAGAACTTTACAATGAAGGAGGGGGAAACTATTCATGACATGCATACAAGATTTTCCTCCATAACCAACGAGCTACGAAGTTTGGGATAACCTATTTAATTTAGTAAGCAAGTTAGGAAGATTTTTCGAATCCTTCCCAAGTCATGGGAAAGCAAAGTAGATGCTATCACTGAAGCAAAGGACCTAAAGGTTTTGACGATGGATGCTCTCATTGGAAATCTTAAGACTCATGAAATGAACAGAAATCAAGACACTTCTAAGAAGGTAGCTAAGAAAGACAAGTCTCTAGTCCTCAAGATCTCACCGGGTGAAGTCTCCAGTGAAGAAGATGACATGGCTTATCTCACCAAGAGATTTCAAAAAATTGTGAGAAAACATAGAGGTTTTCGAAAAGGAGGGAACCCTCCTCGTGCTGCAACTGCGAGTGATCTATGTCACAATTGTGGAAAGGTGGGACACTGTATAAGAGATTGCCAGATGCTCAAAGCTGAAAACAAAGAGTATCAAAGACCTGAAGGTGAAAAATACAAGAGAAGGGACCCGGTACTTGAGAAAAATGCAAGAAAAGTTGCAGCTGACTATGTCATGAAGAAGGCTCTTGCTGTCTGGGGAGATTCTTCAAGTCAATCAGGAGAATCAGAATGTCCTGATGATGCATCCATGTTAGTTGTCCAAGATGATGTAACATATTTGATGGCCTGTTTGCCCTCATGGCAAAATTAGATGACGAAGACGATGAAGAAAAGGTAACTCTCTTCGACCTTAAACAAAACTTGAATACTTATTCTGTTAGAAGGTTAAGAAATCTAGATGATGTTCTGATCGACTCTGTCATAGAGTTAATGGCTGAAAAAGACTCTATGAACAACAATCTAGATAGTCTTAGTGAAGGAAAGACAGTGATGACTGTCCACATATCGGTTATTGAGGAACAAGTGACATATCTAGAAGCTGAAAATCTAGAACTCAAGGAACAATTGAGCTTAATGAATGAGAAATATGGGAAAAGAAAGGGGGAGGCCACTAGCCTGCAAATAGAGCTAGAAGCTGGTCTAAATACTGCTGAGACTAGACTCACTCTAGCCTTGGAAAGAAATGATCAGATGGAGAGGGACCTGGTCCGTCTTAGAGAAGAACTCAAAACTTCTCTAAAATGGACTAGCTCCACCAAGCTTCTTTCCAACATCACCAGTCAAAGCAACTACAACAGAAAAGGATTAGGTAGCTTGAACATTAATCCTCCCTACAATCCCCCCAATAAATATGTATTTGTGTCAGATAATTTATTGTGTCTTCACTGTGGTCGCAATGTCTATCTGAAAAGGGACTGCCCTGCCTGGAAGGCCTCACAAGAAAAAATTTCAGTCTACTCTAGACAGAAAATATCACAAAAAGGGGGACCTGCTCCCACTCGTAACTCCACAAATAGGAAAAGAACTAACCTGCCGCATTGGGCAAGAAACACTCTTATTAAGGCCTTATCAGCGTATTGGGAACTCAGATTAAAGTGGGTTCCCAAGTCTAATAAGTAATCTTTGTTGCAAGGGAGTGAAGGAAGTAACAATCAGTGTTGATTCATGGACAGTAGTTGCTCGAAGCACATGACTGGGAACACCAAAACTTCTTTTCACTCAAGGCACTTCAAGGTGGAGATGTCTCTTTTGGTGATGGAAAGAAGGGGTATATTCTTGGAGTTGGCAGGATTGGGAAATCACTCGAAAACTCTATTGAAAATGTCTACTATGTGAGTGGGTTAACATACAGTCTTCTTAGCATTTCCCAGATATGTGATAAGGGAAATGAGGTCAAGTTTGTATTAGACAAATACACTGTCACCAGCTTGTCCACCGAGAAGGTGATCCTGACGGCCAGAAGGAAGAAAAATATGTATGTGGCAGACCTGAAGACGGGTCATGGAAACTATCTGACGTGCCTCAGTGCTCAAAGTGAAAATGCCGACATATGGCATAGGAGGCTAGGTCATGTGAACTTTTCTCTATTGAACAAACTTGTCTCTAGGGACCTGGTCCGAGGCTTGCCAAAACTAAAGTTCAGTGACAACAAAGCGTGTGATGCATGCATCAAAGGGAAACATACCAGATCCTCATTTAAACCAAAGAAGCAAGTAAGCTCGTCAAGAGTTCTTGAGTTGATGCACATGGATTTATGTGGCCCTGTGAAAATCCAAAGTCAAAGCGGAAAGAAGTACATCCTGCTGATTGTAGATGACTACTCAAGTCAAAATGCGAGACAACCGAGGTGCTGATGATATTCTTCAAAATGATTCAAACAAAGTGTTGCTCCCAATTGCACACGCAAGTGTACGTGGTTGCGTAAGTAATATAGATTCTTTAAGAAACGAGTTATCGTTCCCAAGGAACTTGTCAATTAACTATTTTTACTAAATTATATTGGTCTAATTATTTATTTAAGAGTGTCAAAAGAAAAGAATGCAGGAATAAAATAATATAATTACTTACAATAGTTGGAAAATCCCAGGGCTGCAGGATGTATTGAATCTCATGTATCATATTTTTGGCTTAGAACTAATTTTAGTTGTCAAATTATTGGTTTACAGGGTTAATTGTATGAGTTGGGCTACACACCTCTAGTCGCCTACTCCAGTTAGCTGTCTAACTACATCGTTGAGCAGGGATAAATAGACTAACTGGCGAGTATTTATATTTCATCCTATTTCCTAACCAAGCAAGTTGTTCGTCTGGGCGTCACTCCTGAACACAAATCACCTCAATTAAATGAAACGATCAAGCTCTCTATATTCTCTGGTCTATCTAACCCCTCCTCTCTCGATTTTAAGATTAGACAATAGATTTATCTTATGGTGATCAAGCACAAAATACTAAAACAAGAATATAGAAGTAACTTATAATGGCAACCAAGAATTAATTCGAAAACCTTAAATAATCAACATTGAATCCGTAACTATAGCCCTAGAACAAGAGCTTTAGCTACTAATGTCTAAGAAAACAAGAAGAAGAAAAGAATCCTAAAAAGTATTGACAACTTTTTCTTCAAAAGTGTCTCCTCATTACTCTATATTGGTTGTTATTTCTATGGACTATTTATAGATATAGAAAACCCTAAATAAAATAATTGAGTCCAAAACAAATTAGGAATTTAAAACCATAAAGGAGTTGAATTCCTTTTTATTTTCGGCGTGAACCAGTGCTCCACCGCCTTCAACATGCTGTTGCGGCTCTTCAGTGACTGTCACGTGGAATTTTCCAATTCCAATTCTACTTCAACCTAACATATATATTATTTTATAAAGTTTAATTCATTAAGCTGCTTGCTTGATTTTCTTCTTCAACTTTCCAAATTTTAATTCGTTTTAGCTCCAAACTTCTTCAACTTTACAACAATTTACTCCTACAAATAAAATACACTATTTAGCACAATTCATAAAATTCATGCTAAAAAGGGACAAATATAAATAATAAATGTAAGGCAAATAATGATTAAAATATATATTTTTGGCCTCACATCACAAAGCTTAACTCCCTGATTGCAAGGATCAGGTCCTACCATGGAACTGAGTTCGAAAATGTGAAGCTTGATATCTTCTGTGCGGACAACGGTATTCATCACAACTTCTCAGCATCCATAACACCTCAACAAAATGGTGTCGTTGAAAGGAAGAACAGAACTCTAGTAGACATTGCCAGAACCATGCTCATCGAGTCAAATCTTCCTCAAAATTTCTAGTCTGAAGTAGTTAACACTGCATGTTATGTGACTAACAGGTGCTTGATCAGGTCTCTACTGAATAAAACACCGTATGAGCTGCTCAACAATAAAAAACCCCAAGCTAAATTATTTAAGAGCCTTTGGCTGCAAGTGTTTTGTGCTAAACAATGGCAAGGATGATCTGGGAAAGTTTGACCCCAGAAGTGATGAAGGTGTTTTCGTAGGGTACTCATCCTCCAACAAAGCTTACAGAGTCTTCAATAAAAGAACACTATGCATTGAGGAAAGTGTTCATGTGATTTTTGATAAAAGTGGTGATCTGAAGAACTTGGAGCGAAGGATAATGACGATCTTGAAGAGATGT
Source organism: Solanum acaule (assembly GCA_036250505.1). Classification (NCBI taxonomy): domain Eukaryota; kingdom Viridiplantae; phylum Streptophyta; class Magnoliopsida; order Solanales; family Solanaceae; genus Solanum; species Solanum acaule. Next base: position 27,074 of record JAJOOR010085541.1, on the reverse strand, counting down.
TCAAAGTTCAGAGTAATGAAACTAACGGCCCAAAAGTTGAAGGAAGTCAACAATCTGATGGTGCTGTTATTGGTCCATCAAGGAAGATTAATGACGCCGACCAGTCCACCAAGGGACCTGGTCCATCCAGCAATGAAGATAAGGAGGAATCTCCTCACCTTGAGAATGATGATTCTGAAGATGAAGAAGAACAGACGGATCAACCTCAAACCCTGAGTTCTAAATCAGGATGGAAGAATAAATCATCTCGCCCCCTTGAAAATCTCATTTCTCCATTGAATTCTAGAATGCAAACCAGATCCAAGACTAGAAATCTGGTGGCATTTGTTAACACCCAATTTTGACCCTCCACAATTTAATTAATTTTCAAGCTTCTTAAATTTCAAACAAATTAAAGTAATTGTTTAGGAAAAAAAAATCAAAAATACTTTTGAAATCATTTTTCAAGACAATTTTCCATTTTTACTACAAAATATATCTTTATATACTTAAAATATATAGATTTATATAATTTTATTTGAATAAATAGTTAGTAGATCGTTTTACCAAAAAACAGAGCTTTAATTAAGTACGCATCTTATTTCCTTTAAAACTGATCGCAATTTAATTAGGATCTTTCTTTTCGAACTAACTATTTTGTGTTGTCAAAGTTAAGAAGCTTGAGTAATTAGTTAAGTTTATAATTTGTCTCATCCCCATTTTATCAAATTTGAATTAATGGAAATCAATTTGAATCTGATGAAAATATAAATCAAAGGACTTGTTCCCTTTGAAACCATCTTAATGGGCTTTATTTACTCCAAATTTGGACCATCAGATGTAACACCCCAACTTTTCAAAACGTCTAAATTAACTCGTACCTTCGTGGAAAGTCAAAGAGGGTGAGTAATACATTAAGAATGATGTGGTATGTCATATTTTAAGTGCTCAAGGGTTGTATATCAAGTTTTGAAGTAAGGTAAGTGCAAAATAAAAGTTGGCGAAACTTATTGAAAGTTCCTTTTTAAAAATTTCTCTAAATTTTGGGTCAAATATCTTGGAAGTTTTCTCCCAATCTATAAAGATTTATGGGGCCCACGACCCATTAAATCAAAGGTCTACGAGTCTAGTTTCCAACGCATCAAGCGGTTTGTTCATACGACTTTAGAATAGAGAGATATTTGCATTTCTGCGAGACTGCACAAGCAAGCACGTGAGGTGGGTCCCCTAAGTCGATGGAAGCTTATAAGATAACATTTTCTTCATTTTTATTCATTCAAACTCGTAAGAAACCAACGAAAATAAGAGAAATTCTCCTCAAATCATCCTTGTGTGTTCATAATCTCTTCTTGGCTCCTTATCGAAAATTGCCCTACTTCGTGAGCTCGTCCTTTTGGTATTGTATTCATGGTGAATTGATCGGTGTAGCTCCGTGGAGGCTGTGGCAGCAGAGTTTTTTTTAGTGGTTTGATTTTATTTAAGTGTTCTGGGCGTGTAAAGAAAGGTAAGAACCATCTTTTATTAGTTTATGGATACCTTAGGTCTTGGATAGTAATATACGATAGGAATCCGTATCGATTGTCGTAGTAATTCTTGTCCTTAATTACTGATTGATTTTACCTTTTTTTTTTTAGTGTTGTAGTGGTGTGGATAGAGGTATTTTCAGCATAAATTATAGAGGAAAAGGTATGTTAAGGCTATTCCCTTCGTTCGACATATTTCCTTAGAGCTTGGGAGTAATATAGTAGGGTAGGTAATGTTGATGATCTTGTAGATATAATTGTGAATGGTTGGCTGATTGAGTGGTTATAAACCCCCAATATAGGGAATCATAATCTGTTAATAATGACCCTGAGTTAGGAACGACTTGGAAACTATGTATATGTATTGTTTATAGCTAAATTGCTCACCTTTAGCTTATTCAATTGTTTGTTGTCGCCCTTGGGGCTATTGTGGTTAGCTGTTGAGCTATGAACTGCCTATGGGGGCTATGATGTCTAATAGGACTATGTTATTTCCTAAGAGGGCTATGTTTTTCCCACGGGGCTATATTGATGCTAAAGAGTGTTATGTCTTGCCTACGGGGATATTTTGATGCCAAAGAGGACTATGTGTTGCCTACAGGGCTATGTGATGCAAAAGAGGGCTACGTGCAGCCCACGGAGCTATGATATTGCCTAAGAGGGCTATGCGCTACCTACAGGGCTATATCATTGCCAAAAAGGGCTATGTGACTTCTTACAAAGAAAAGGGGCTACCGATAGGGTTATGTAGATTGAGTTGGCACCTTCTGGGCTTATGGGGGCCTAGGTAGGTGCTATGTTGTTTGTACCTACCTAGCTTATGGGGGTTTGGTTAGATTGTTGTTTGATCATTATTGTATTTTTTAGATTCAGTAATGGGTTAGCATGCTTATCTAAATTTGATTTCCTTACCTGATTGCTTTTGGTATATTATGATACTTACTCATTTAGTCTATAGCCATTCATACTCTGTACATTATTTTGTACTGATGCCCCATTTCCTGGGGGGACTACATTCATGTATGTAGGACCCGACAGATAACCCAATAGACCTCTTCAGCAGCATGATTGACTTTTATCTGGTTGGTAGGCCCTTTCCTCCAGAGCTGCCAGAGTCGGGAAGTTTGTTAGCTTTTGTTGTATATATTTTTATAGGTAGGCTGGGGCCCTATCCCGCCAATCTTTACTACTCTTAGAGGCTTGCAAACTAGTGTGTGTGGTGTACAACTACGTTATGTCCATGCTGGCCTAGTTTGTTGGTTTGCTGCTGCTTGTTAGTTGTTTGATGTATCGTATTGATATATACCTGCTTTCAGTTTCGCTATAGAGATCATAGTGGCCTCGACGGCCCAATCAGGACTTCTGTGCTAATTGGCTATTTCTTTATATGAACTCTTAGGAGTAGCTGTTTCTTTTATAGATCTGTTGACAGGGGCATTGCCAGCCGAGAGCTTAATTTTAAGCTGAGATATACTTGTTTGTTTTCTTGATTGCGTGTGGCTGCCATGCGCTAGTAGCAAATGGTTCAGCAGGGTCGGCTCAGGCCTGAGTTCTGGCATTAGAAACCAGTTACGCCCCTTGAGTTTGAGGCGTGAAAAACTTGGTATCAGAGCAATGTCGTATCCTAGGGAGTCTGCAGGCCGTGTCTAGTAAAGTCTTGTTTATAAATGTGTTGTGCACCACATTCGATAAGCAAGAAACTACCGGGCTTGTTAGAATTACTATCCTCACCTCGTGCTATAGAGCGATGTCTTAGGGGTTGAGGTTTCTGGCTTATAATTGATATTTGTATGCAGATAGAGATGACTGACACCAGACAGACCACAGCTAGTCAGAGGCTAGATATAGATGCAGGCGAGGGAACTAGCAAGGTACCACAGGTGGATGTAGCCCATTGCGAGACCTAGGAGGATACATCTTCTGAGCTCCCTATAGCTTCTTCACCGCTTCAGGAGCCTCCGAGGGCTACAGGACCCCCGACTCCACCAGTAGTACCACATCTAGTTCCTCTTATTCCATCTGACCAGGATTTCAAGAGTGCAATATGTATGTTAGCACAGTTAGTAGCTGCACAGAGCCAACCAGTTGCGCCAGATGTTGTTGGACCTTTTGAAGGGCCCGAAAGTTCGAGAGTTTGTGAATTTCTTACCTTGAATCCTCTATAGTTTACAGGGACATATCGTAGAGAGGACCCTCAGCACTTTGTTGATCAGCTTTATAGGATCTTCAGAGTCATGTATTCCTCAGCGATTGAGTTAGTTAAGTTAGCAGCATTTCGATTGCGTGATGTTGCAGTATTTTGGTACGAAAGCTGGGAGATATCTAGGGGAAAAGATGCATTTGTACCCACTTGGGATAGCTTTGCAGAAGCTTTCATAGATCACTATTTGCCTCGAGAGATTAGGGATGGCCGGGTGGACCAGTTTCTGAACCTCCGATAGGGAAACATGACTGTCCGAGAGTACGGACTGAGATTTGATTCATTGGCTAGATATGCACCAGCATTTGTTGATACGATACATGACAGGGTGCATATATTTGTGGGAGGGCTTGACTCAGACTATATAGACACTTGTTCTACCGCTGCACTAAATGATAATATGGATATCTCGCGAATTCAGGCCTTTGTACAAGGCATAGAGGATCGCCGACATCTATAGTATATGACTGAGAGGGTTGATAGAGAGAGACAAAAGAGGGATAGGCCCGCTGGTTCACATGGATATTTTCAGGGTGGTCCCAAACCTCGGTATTCTAGTAGGCCACCTAGACCTCCACCACAGCAGTTCCAGGGTAGTACATTTGATCATCAAGGACAGTCAGGCCCAGGTGAGGGTTCACGAGCATCAGGCTCTCAGCAGCAGAGAGGCTCAGGCCAGGCTAGGACAGCACCGTTGCATTGCGCTACTTGCGGTATGATGCATTTTGGGTGGTGCAGGCAGGGTTCCACATGTTGTTATTCATGTGGACAGCAAAGGCATGGGTGGAGGAACTGCCCGACCATAGGTCAGGGTGGTATAGGTCAGTCAACCGGGTCAATAGTAGGTTCATCCTCATCAGCACAGTCTACAGGGCGTGGACCCCAAACTTCAGTAGGTAGAGGCAGAGGTAGAGATGGAGCATCAAATTCTGGTAGTGGCTAGAATCGTACATATTCACTAGCCAACTGGCATGTCTCAGAGTCATCACCACATGTTCTGACAGGTGCATTAATTGTTTGCTCTCATTGTGTTTATGCTTTGATAGATCCTGGATCTACTCTATCTTATGTTACCCCATTTATTGCGGGGAAGTTATGTATAGTAGCAGAGTCATTAGATCGACCCTTTACTGTATCTACACCAGTTGGTGAGTCTATTATTGCTAAGAGAGTCTATCGAGGTTGCACGGTAGAAAATATCGATCGTCAGACCTCTGTAGACCTGGTAGAGTAAGAGATGGTTGATTTCGACATCATTATGGGTATGGACTGGTTAGCGTCTTGTGCTAATGTTGAGTGTCGGACAAAGATTGTTAGATTCCACTTTCCAGGAGAGGCAGTTCTGGAATGGAAATGCGATTCAACAACGTCGAAAGGTAGGTTTATGTCCTATCTTAAGGCGAGGAGGATGATCACTAAGGGTTGTATCTATCATCTTGTTTGCGTTCTTGATATAGATGTAGAACCACCAACTCTTCAATCTATTCTGGTAGTTAATGAGTTTCTAGATATATTTCCAGACGAGCTCCCTGGTATCCCTCCAGAATGAGAAATTGATTTTGCTATCGATATGCTACCAGGTACACAATCCATATTTATCCCTCCTTATAGAATGGCTCCTACTGAGCTAAAGGAGTTGAAGGATCAACTGAAAGACTTGCTGGATAAAGGCTTTATCAGACCTAATGCTTCACCATGAGGTGCGCTAGTGTTATTCGTGAAGAAGAAAGATGGTTCACTAAGAATGTATATCGATTATCGACAGCTGAATAAGGCGACTATAAAGAATAAGTATCCCCTTCCGAGGATCGATGACTTGTTTGATCAGTTACAAAGTGTTGAGTGCTTCTCAAAGATTGATTTAAGATCAGGGTACCACCAAATACGATTTCGGGAGAAAGACGTTCCAAAGACAACTTTTAGAACCAAATATGGACACTTTGAGTTTTTGGTAATATCTTTTGGATTAACTAATGCCCCACCAGTGTTCATGGACCTGATGAATAGTATATTCAGGCCGTATCTAGACTTGTTTGTGATTGTATTTATTAATGATATTTTGGTGTATTCACGTTCAAAAGTTGAGCATGCAAATCATCTGTGAGCAGTCCTTCAGGTTATTCGAGATTGAAAACTTTATGCAAAGTTTTCTAAGTGTGAGTTCTGGTTGAACTCTGTAGCTTTCTTAGGCCATATTATATCAGATGCAGGCATTGCGGTTGATACACAAAATATTGAGGCCGTAAAATCTTGGTCCAGACCTATGACTCCAATTGAGGTTCGTAGTTTATTAGGGTTAGCTAGGTACTACAAAAGGTTTGTAGAGGAGTTTTCTTCACTTTCAGCACCATTAGCGAAGCTGACTCAAAAGCAGCTAAGTTCCAGTGGACTGGGGCTTGCGAGCATAGTTTCCAGGAGCTGAAGGACAGGTTGACATCAACACCAATTCTAGCATTGCCAGAGGGTTCAGAAGGCGATACAGTGTACTGTGATGCTTCTGGTATTGGGTTGGGATGTGTTCTAATGCAACATGGTAAGGTTATCACATATGCTTCAAGGCAATTGAGGAAGCATGAGAAGAGCTATCCGACCCACGATTTAGAGTTGGCTGTAGTTGTGCATGCATTAAAGATCTGGAGACACTATTTGTATGGCGTTCATGTTGACATCTTCACAGATCATAAAATCCTTCAATATATCTTTAGACAAAAGAAGTTAAATCTGCGACAATATCGATGGCTTGAGTTACTCAAAGACTACGACATTGATATTTTATATCATCTAGGAAAGACGAATGTGATAGCCGATGCCATCAGTCAAAGATCTATGGGTAGTTTATCCTATTTAAGTGTTGAGAAGTGTGAGCTATCACGAGAGTTCATCAATTAGCTAGCTTGGGAGTCAGATTGTTAGAGGCAGACGATAGTGGGGTCACAATTCAGGACACAACTGTATCATCTCTAGTTGTGGAGGTAAAAGCATGGCAACATGAGGATCCTAGCTTATAGCAGCTCAGAGCCAAGGCTCAGGATCAGCAGTCTGTAGTATTTGATATAGCAGGAGATGGAGCCCTCAGATATAATGGTCGATTGTGTGTTTTGGATGTTGCAGGGCTTCGACATCAGATTATGGAAGAGGCATATCATTCCCGTTATTCAATTCACCCTGGTTCGACAAAGATGTACCATAATATTAAAGAGATCTATTGGTGGCACGGGATGAAGAAGGACATTGCTGAGTTTGTGGCACATTGTCCTAACTGTTAACATGTGAATGTTGGGCATCAAAAGCCCGCTAGGCTAGTCCAGGAGATAGCAATTCCTTTGTGGAAGTGGGAAGCAATTAATATGGATTTTGTTACAAGGTTACCTCGATCGCATCGTAAGTTTGACTCTATTTGGGTAATTGTTGACAGACTAACAAAATCAACCTATTTCTTACTAGTCAAGACTACTTTCACACCTGAAGATTATGTAGGGCTTTACATTCGAGAGATTGTTAGGTTATACGGCATCCCATTATCTATTATCTCAGATCGATGAGCACAATTTACCGCTAACTTCTAGAAGTCTTTCCCGAAAGAATTAGGGACACAAGTTAATCTCAATACCGCCTTTCACCCTCAGACAGATGGCCAAGCTGAACACATTATTTTAACACTTGATGACATGCTACGAGCATTCATGTTAGACTTTAATGGAAGTTGGGATGACCACTTACCTCTTATTGAGTTCGCATACAATAATAATTATCATTCTAGCATCAGGATGGCACCTTATGAGGCTTTGTATGGGCAAAAATGTAGATCCCCCATTGGATGGTTCGAGGTAGGTGAGTCAGGGTTGATTGGACCTGACTTAGTACATCAAACAATGGAGTAGGTTAAGCTCATTCGGGAGAGGCTGCTAATAGCTCAAAGCCGACAGAAGTCATACTCAGATGTGCGACGAAGGGACTTAGAGTTTTTTGTCGATGACTGGGTATTCTTAAAAATCTCTCCTATGAAAGGTGTTATGAGATTTGTCAAGAAAGGTAAGCTTAGTCCAAGATTCATTGGGCAATACTGGATCCTTCTGAGGTTAGGACAAGTGGCCTATGAGTTAGAATTGCCTTCGGGGCTGGAATCTGTTCATCCAGTTTTCCATGTATAGATGCTATGGAAGTGCGTAGGAGACCCTTATCGGGTTGTCCCAGTTGAGGATGTTCAGATCACAGAGGATTTGTCCTACGAGGAAACTCCAGTTGCCATATTAGATCGATAGGTCCGTAAATTGAGGACCAAGGAGGTGGCTTTGATTAAAGTATTGTGGAGAAACAAGAATAGAGAAGAGGTGACCTGGGAAGCTGGGGATGGCATGAGGTCCAAATATCCACACTTGTTTCATACCCCAGGGTGATAGCATTATATTAGTGAAGTAAGGTAAGATATCTATCTAATTTTTTATATTATTGCTTATTATTATGGTTGTTGTCGTATTTTTGCTCGCACTGTTATTGCGGAGCTATATTGCTTAGCTATTTATGCTGTCTTGTGAGATGCCTGGGTTAGAATTTCTGCGTTTTATGTTCTGGATAGTCACATTCACAAAGGATACTTTGCCTATACTTTGGTAACTCCTAGGGACATAATCGTGTGACTCAGATTTTTTATTCGAGGAAGAATGTTTCTAAGGGGGGAAGGATAACACCCCGACTTTTCAAAACGTCAAAAGTAAATCATACCTTCGTGGAAAGACAAAGAGGGTGAGTAATACATTAAGAATGATGTGGTATTTCATATTTTAAGTGTTCAAGGGTTGTATCTCAAGTTTTGAAGTAAGGTAAGTCGCAAAATAAAAGTTGGCGAAAGTTATCATAAGTTCCTTTTTAAAGATTTATCTTAAATTTGGGTCAAATGTCTTGGAAGTTTTCTCCCAATCTATAACGAGTTATGGGACCCACGACCCATTAAATCAAAGGTCTATGAGTCTAGTTTCCAACGCATCAAACGGTTTGTTCATACGACTTCAAAATAGAGAGATATTCACATTTTTGTGAGACTGCACAAGAAAGCACGTGAGGTGGGTCCCATTAGTCGGTGGAAGCTTATAAGATAGCATCTTCTTCATTTTTCTTCATTCAAACTCGTAAGAAACCAACGACAATAAGAGAAATACTCCTCAAATCATCCTTGTGTGTTCATAATCTCTTCTTGGCTCCTTATCGAAAATTGCCCTACTTCGTGAGCTCGTCCTTTTGGTATAGTTTTTATGGTGAATTGATAGGTGTAGCTCCGTGGAGGCAGTTGTAGCAGAGTTTTTTTAGTGGTTTGATTTTATGTAAGTGTTCTGGGTGTGTAAAGAAAGGTAGGAACCATCTTTTATTAGTTTATGGATACCTTAGGTCTTGGATAGTAATATACGATAGGAATCTGTATCGATTGTCGTAGTAATTCTTGTCCTTAATTACTGATTGATTTTACCTTTTTTTTAAGTGTTGTAGTGGTGTGGACAGAGGTATTTTCAGCATAAATTATAAAGGAAAAGGTATGTTAAGGCTATTCCCTTCGTTCGACATATTTCCTTAGAGCTTGGGAGTGATATAGTAGGGTAGTTAATGTTGGTGATCTTGTAGATGTAATTGTGAATGGTTGGCTGATTGAGTGGTTATAAACCCTCATTATAGGGACTCATAATCTATTAAGAACGACCTTGAGTTAGGAACGACTTGGAAATTATGTATATATATTGTTTATAGCTAAATTGCTCACCTATAGCTTATTCAATTGTTTGTTGTCGCCCGTGGGGTTATTGTGGTTAGCTGTTGAGCTATGAACTACCTATGGGGCCTATGATGTTGTCTAATAGGACTATGTTATTTCCTAAGAGGGCTATGTTTTGCCCACGGGGTTATATTGATGCCAAAAAGTGTTATGTCTTGCCTACGGGGATATTTTGATGCCAAAGAGGGCTATGTGTTGCCTATAGGGCTATGTGATGCAAAAGAGGGCTACTTGTAGCCCACAGTGCTATGATGTTGCCTAAGAGGGCTATGCACTGCCTACGGGGCTATATCATTGCCAAGAAGGGCCATGTGACTTCTTACAAAGAAAAGGGGCTATTGATAGGGTTATGTAGATTGATTTGGCACCTTCTGGGCTTATGGGGGTCTAGGTAGGTGGTACATTGTTTGTACCTACCGAGCATATGGGGGCTTGGTTAGGTTGTTGTTTGATCATTATTGTATTTTTTAGATTCAGTAATGGGTTAGCATGCTTATCTAAGTTTGATTTCCTTACCTGATTGCTTTCGGTATATTATGATACTTACTCATTTAGTCTATAGCCATTCATACTCTGTACATTACTTTGTAGTGATGCCCCATTGCCGGGGGGCACTGCATTCATGTATGCAGGACCCGATAGACGACCCAGTAGACCTCCTAAGCAGCAGGATTGACTTCTATTTGGTTGGCTAGACCCTTTCCTTTGGAGCTGCCAGAGTTGGGAGGTTTGTTAACTTTTGTTGTATATATTTTTATGGGTAGCTGGGGCCCTGTCCCGCCAATCTTTACTACTCTTAGAGGCTTGCAGACTAGTGTGTGTGGTGTACAACTATATTATGGCCATGCTGGCCTAGTTTGTTGGTTTGTTGCTGCTTGTTAGCTGTTTGATGTTTGATGTATTGTATTGATATATACCTGCTTTCAATTTTGCTATAGAGATCATGGTAGCCTCGACAACCCAATCAGGACTTCTGTGCTAATTGGCTATTTCTTTATATGATCTCTTGGGAGTAGCTATTTCTTTTATAGATCTTTTGACAGGGGCCTTGCCGGCCGAGGGCTTAATTTTAAGCTGAGATATACCTGTTTGTTTTCTTGATTGCGTGTAGCTGCCATGCGCTAGTAACAAATGGTTCAGCAGGGTCGGCTCGGGCCTGAGTTCTGGCATTAGGATCCAGTTGCTCCCCTTGAGTTTGGGGCGTGACATTAGATAACCTTTAACCCAAAATTTTGGCCCAAATTCTTTTAACCCGACCTACTTCTAATACCCAATACTCTCTTTTCCTCAGTCCAGATGTGTGAATCCAGCGGAGAACAGACACGCAGACCTCCAACCCAGAAAAGAGTGAATCTTCATTCCCAAATTCGACTGTTGATTTTCCCATTTTCTCCTTCGATTCGTACAGTTGAACGTGCTTGACACGAGCTCCAGGCTTACACGAATCTTCCAGGAAACAACCATGTTATTATCCATTCCAATTCCCTTTTCTTTTCAATTTCGTTCAAAAATGGTACAATTTGTACAAATTCCAGTTCCCTTGACCTTATCTGTTAAGATTTTTGAATTGTGAGTGCTCCCACATCGTTTTCCCCCTCAAATTTGACCTAGAAGCTGCCCTATAAATACCATTTTTTGCTCACTGTTCAGGAGATGATATTTTGAGAACTGAGAGTACCCCTAAAAGATTGGGGATTCTTGGTTCAATAGTTCAAAATTTTGTAGCTTTTGTGGTTGTTCGAGTTGAAAGAGGTGGTGGAATCATCTCCGTCAAACTCGTCGTCCGGTTTGCTACCCGAAAAGAGGTAATTCTTTCTTCTTTTAAGTATTTTTAATTTCATTGTGTGTTTAATTATTGGATTAGATTAGTTTAGTTTTTCTATTTGCCAGAAGTTCTGGCTTTGCTTTCTATTTTAGGGTCTTAGTATTTTTTTAAAAATAGTTAATATTCTTTGTTTGGTGTAGATATTGTTTAGCTAAATCGTTCAAGCTCATATCTTTTTTTTTCAAGTTTCAAATGTGTCAAATTCTCTGTTAATGCTCTTTGTTTATTACTAAGTTCATATTTGTTGAAAAGAGGATGGTTGCTAGCATCACTTCACCCTCGTTTATGAAGAGTAGCTCTATTTGTTCTTATTTTGACCAACAACTTATTTATTCTGCTAGATATCTTTTTCTTTTCTCTTCCTAGCATGTTCACTAAAAGAAAAGTAATAATTGAGTTTTCATATGCTCTCGTTGTCTTAACCTTTGCTAAAGTTTGTTTGGAGTTTATTTAACACTCTCTGATGTGTCTTTCTAGTATCGCTTATTGTTACTTTAAAATGAATAAGTTTAGATAAACTTTGTTGAATATAGCTAGCAGTTGGTTCCCTTGTTTAAATAATAGTTTGTGGAATTCTTAATTAATTAGCTGCTTTAGAGATGTTTCAGTAGGGTGATTTGTTGCATTTAATATTGGTTCCTTCCCCATCTTTAATTTCTATTTAGGTATATCGATTCACTGTTTGGGTTAACTGCTAGTTGGCTATTGTAGTTAGCTTTAAAAATCCTCATGATAGTAGCAAATAAGCCATTTATGTCTACTATGTGTAGCCGCGTATGTTGGCTTAATGAATAGCTAGTTGAATTTTTGCTCATTTATTTCTCCCATGTTCATGGATCCTTATTGTCTGACCATAATAAATGAATTTGAATTATTGCTTTTAGGATACATGTGTATTTTCTCTATTCAAACTTGCTAATCCTTATTTCCTTTGTTTTCTTTGCATGAACTTCTTGTTTGAGTCCATTTGGACTCTCCATCGGTTTGCATTCGACTCTCTTCGAGTCAACAAGCTAATATTATTGAGTTGAAATCCAAAACCAGCAGCAACAGCAGCTCAAAAGAGCTGAAATGAAAGTGTTTTCCCGTTCAAATTGGCTGAAATTTGAACAGCTGAAATGAGGCAGAATTGCAGCAGTTTCGAAGGGCTGAAAATGACTGTTTTTTGGACTTAAAAAGACTGAAAATAGCGCCATAAGCAGCAAATAACAAGCCGCAAGTGAACTCAAAGTTGTCAAATTTGTATTCGTATTTTTATTTTCCAACTACATTGTGTTTTTGTCATAATTGTTTTTTTTAACTTCTGACATTTATTTTTGTTAACCTAGATGAATCATTTGGAGGTTTAATGGCTCTTCTATTTGGTTATTTGTCTATTTAAGTTATTCAAACTCCCAAAACCTCTTTCATAGTTAGTATTTAGCTTTCAAATCCACGCTTAAGTTATTGTGTTGATTTTTTGTCTCAAAAACTTGACTCGGATTAAATGTTAAGTTAAAATTATTAATTCGACACTTCAACATTTGACTTATTTCATTACTTGGAATAAGATGAGTGTATAAGTATCAAAAATAAAAACTTTTGTTATTTTCAACAAGACTCTTTTACAAGTAATCTTAAGTTATCTTTAAGGCTCAACCAACTTTAAATCCGTCGGTCAACCGCGTGTTAGCAGATTTTCTAAGATGCCTAAACCCTTCCTTAGAGAATTACTTGAACCCTTACCCGACTCTGGTTTTTAATTAAGAAATGATTTTCTTTCAAAAACTCCTACTTAAATGATTTTCTTAATTTTTCCTAAAAAAATTAAGTGGCGACTCTTAAAATATATATTTTTCAAAAATCAATAAAATTGTCATAGTTGCGGAATGGTTTTGAAACTTTAATTTTCAAAATTGGGTCGTAACAGCATTCTCAGCATTCATATCAACCATTGAACCTAAAAATATGAAAGCCTTGAAAGATGTTGACTGGGTCATTTAAATGCAAGAGGAACTTCATCCGTTTGAGTGGAGCAAAGTGTGGTACTTGGTCCCCAGACATACAGACATAACCATTATCGGGACCAGATGGGCATTCAGAAATAAGCTTGATGAAAATGGAGTTATCACGAGGAACAAGTCTAGACTGGTCATTCAAGGTTATAATCAAGAGGGAGGCATTGACTATGATGAAACATTTGCTCCAATTGCTAGAATGGAGGCTATCAAAATCCTTATAGCTTTTGCAGCCTTTATGGGATTCAAGTTCTTCCAAATGGATGTCAAAAGTGCTTTCTTAAATGGAGATCTGAAGGAAGAAGTGTATGTGAAACAACCACCTAGATTTGAGGATACTGACTGCCCAAACCATGTGTTCAAACTCAACAAGGCTTTATATGGTTTGAAACAAGCTCCAAGATCTTGGTATGAAAGGTTGTCCAAATTTCTTCTGAATAATGGAGTCAAAAGAGGCAAGATAGACAACACCATGTTTCTAATGAAAAGGGAACATGAACTGCTCATCATCCAGGTGTATGTGGATGATATCATTTTTGGAGCTACCTCTGAATATCTGTGTGAAGAATTTGCTACTCTAATGGGGAATGAATTCGAGATGAGCATGATGGGAGAGCTGAACTTCTTCTTAGGACTATAGATCAAGCAAACCTCAAGTGGCACCTCAATTTGTCAAGAGAAGTACACAAAAGAGCTGTTAAAGAAGTTTCATATGGTTGACTCTAAGCCTATTGATACCCCCATGGGTACAAACTCAAAGATGGGAGCAAATAAGGCTGATCCATTAGTAAACCAAACCATGTACAGAGGTATTATTGGATCACTGGTGTATCTCACAACAAGTAGACCTGACATCGTCAAGCATGTCCCAGGGAATCACATCTGAAAGCAGCTAAGCAGATTCTGAGGTATCTAAAGAAGACAGGGGACCTGGTCCTCTTGCAGGTGACTCATTTGAATTGGTAGGGTATGCAGATGTTGATTTTGCAAGATATCAGGTTGACAGGAAGAGCACTTCTGGAATGGCACACTTCCTTAGATCCTCACTCATCTCTTGGGGAACCAAGAAACAAAACTCAGTAGCTCTCTTAACAGCTGAGACTGAATATGTGGCTGATGCATCTTGTTGTGCTCAATTACTATGGATCAAGCAACAACTTGAGGATTTTGGAGTACACATCCATACTATTCCTCTCATGTGTGACAATACCAGTGCAGTCAACATGGGAAAGAATCCAGTTCAGCACAAAAGAACAAAACACATCGATGTCAGGCATCACTTCTTGAGAGACAATGTTGAAAGTATTGCAGAACTGAAGATCAAATCATAGATATTTTTACAAAGGCCCTCAACAAGGATCAATTTGAGAGTAATAGGCTGAAGGTAGGAATGACGAGCATGCACTGACCGAACCCCATCCAAAGGCACCAAATCCTTCCTTGGCTATGATCAGGAGGGCAGGTATCCTCATTACTAGTAATGCTTTGTTTAAGTGAGATCAACTATGTACCTACTGCAGGTGTACACTCATTGAAATCACAGCAGCAAAGAATGGTCAGATGCATTCAAGAATCAAATTTCTCCTGCAGATCGGGACCTAGTCCTTTCCAAAGGTTAGCATTCTCTACATTTTGTTTAAACTGATGAATGAGAATTGTTGAGATCGCCATGTGTCAGTCATTGTCCATTCTGACCGTTGTCCCATTGCTTTAAGTCTAAGTAACGCGTCTACTCAGGGACCTGACACATCGTTTCAGTTCTTTTTATACAAACCTTCATTCACTTCATCTCCTCACATTTCAAACTCCTTCTCTCCCAAAGCTCTTCGCCAAAAGCCCTAATCTTTCTCTCTTTCTTCAATATCCTCCTCCTTTTTTCTCTAACATTTCTCAGTCACCGTCTTCTTCAAAGAAAATGATAGACTCCCTAAATGAAAAAGATCTAGTGGAATTCTATACATCATCTGATACTCCTTCTCCATCGAAAATATCGACCATCTCTCCGGTCAACATTGCAGAGGCCAGTCCTCTTACTCATCAGTCTTCCATAGATCTTAACAATCCTGCAACCTCACTTCAACTTGGTCCCTATTCAGCAATGTTATTTGACCACATGTTTAAGGGTGATCTTCCCAAGACTAAGTCCTCTGAGTCAAACATTCTTGCTGCCAGTGAAGGCCTGGTTATCGAGAGTCTGGCACAAATGAGAGAAGGGGCAATGAATGAAGAAGGAGGAAGCTTTGTGGATGAAATACTTAGAGGTTCTGAACCAGTATTCGACCAAACTCCTAAGATTGGTGTCTATCCATCTTCTGATTATACTGACACTAATGAGGACAATGTCCCTCTCAAATGGTCCGTGCAAAGGAGAATTGTCCCTATCTCCACAAAGGGAAAGGAAAAGGTCACAACAGAAACTCCTAAAAGGAGTCCCTTTACCAGAGCTGTCTCCCAAAACCTCATGGGGGATGCTATGAAATCCAGTGAAATTACTACGGTGGAAAATCGAAGGAAGAGGAAATCTGGTGATGTGGTTTTTGAGATGCATGTTGCTGATGTAGTGGATGTTTCCATTGAAGGTTCTAAGCATGAATGTGTGGGGGAAGACTCTCCCCTGGGTGATATTAGAAAGGAAAAGGGAAAACAAGTGAAGAAAATGAGTAAAAGAAAATATAAGACATCTGCGGTCAAGAAGGTTAACCCTGCAAAAGAACATGGTAAGGATTCACACAGGAGGAGGGAACCATCAAAGAGGAAGAGAGAAACCTCTCATGTTATCAAGCAAGCCTTTGCACAGGGACCAGGTCCCAAAAGGAATAAGGATGACCACGCAGTAAGCAAACAATCAATTGTTAACAATCTGCGTCTACAGAGGGTTCTAGGAGGACGGGTGTTTGATTTTGATATCATTACCAAGCCAGGTATGGATTCCCTGTATGATTATGTGGAAATTCAGTCATGGACTCACTTGTTCAAGATAAAATCTCATGTTCTACATAAGGAGGAGGTTCGAGAGTTCTATTATAATATAGAATTTGCAAAGGATGGTAGCATCAACACCAGGGAAGGAGACAAAAATTTACATCTGGATGAGGAACTGTTGGGACAAATATTGGAAGTACCTAGAGAAGGTATCAGGTCCGTAGTCAAAAAATCTTACACACAGGTAGGGCTGTACATAAACACCGAAAAACTGAAATACCGAACCGAATTATTTCGGTTTCGGTATTTCAGTTTTTGGTTCGGTATTCGGTATATGTTTTTGTATTTTTTGGTATTTCGGTTTGGTTTTCGATATGTAATTTTTGTGTTATTCGGTATTTTGGTTTACCGAAATATATTATATTATAATATATATTAATATTATATTAATTATTAATCTTAAATATTAATTATTATAATATTAATTTAAAAGCAAAAGAAGGTCAAAAGACAAACTTTTCTTACTTTCCACTTTAGACTAGTGACTACAGCAGCAGCACGCACATCACAGCAGCAGCGACCACTTTCCCACTTCCGGCGACCGACGTTGACCAGCAGCAGCACGCAGCAGCGGCCAATCGATCAACAGGCAACACAACAACGACCGACGTCGACCAGCAGGCAGCAACACGCAGCACATGAGCGACCACTTTCCGGTTTTCTTTCCACACAACAGCTGACCTTTCCACACAGACAGTCGTGAGCCGACCACTTTCCACTTTCCGCAACTGACTGACGACCACCATTAGGTATTGTATTCGATAGAATGATTATTTTTTTGTTGTCAATATTTCTTCTTCCATTAAAAAAACTGAACTAACAAAAACCGAACTGAACCGAATTATTTTGGTTCGGTATTTGGTACACGTTGTACAAGAACCGAAAACTGAAAAAAAATAATGAAATCGAACCGAATTACCGAATGCCCAGCCCTACACACAGGAGTTTGTGAAAGAATGCTCCAAACTCCTTAACATGCGTCGTGCTGGGGATCAAAAGAAACTCATGAAAGAAGAGTACCAGTTGCTATTTGAATTTGTCAACAAAGTGCTTCTTCCTCGGACAGAAAAACGGACAGTTGCATCTGCAACAGATCTGTTCATCATGGAATCACTATGCAAGTTTGAACCCGTAAATCTTCCAGCCCTCATGCTAGAGCATATGTACAAGTCAGTGATTGAACACAAGGGTAAGCATGGCATGAGATATGGATATTTCTTGACCAAGGTGTTCCATCATCTGAACATTCCAGTGGGAACATGTAAAATTGGAACTGCTAAGCAATCCTTCTCTCTGACTACTCTGGTGGAATGTGAGTGTATTGAAGGAAAGGAGGGTCCACTGAGCAAGATATCTCAGTTGGTAATGGAACAAGATCAGTTGAAGCACAACCTGGAGGAGATAACTATGTGTGTGAGCAACAAAGATGTGGAGATTGCCTTATTGAAGGCTAAGTTATTCAATGCGCAATCTGAGGGACCTGGTACTGCAGAGGTCAACGAGCTGAGGAAGAAAAATGATGCGCTCATAGGTCAGAATGCTGCCCTACAAGAGAAATTGATAAAGGATCATGATGAAGCAAATGCTAGGCTTACTCTTGTTATTAAGTCCCTCTCCCATCAACCTCCTTCCTCATAGTCCTTCTATGTCCCTTCTTGTGTTTTTCTTTTGTGTGGACAGTGTCCAGGGTTCTCAATTTCAGTTTAAATTTAATGTATTGACTGCTGATGTTTGTGCAATGAAGTTGATTCCTGTTTTGTTGTGACTAATTTATGTCTAAACCTGTTTTTATAACCATGTTGGTGTTGCCCTTGGCTATGATCTTACTTGGCACTCTTACTTGTTCTGTTGGTTTACTGCACTCTTTTTTTTATGATGCCAAAAGGGGGAATAATGTTGGTTACTTAGGTTGGCGGAAGAGGTCTCATCAACAGGGGGAATGAATGAATGAATTGAATGAATAAGGGTCTAATTGACAGGGGGAATGGAAGAATGAAGGCAATTTGTGTGAAGTTTTTCATCATAAAAAAAAGGGGGAAATGTTATTTGTAGTTTTGATGATTTTACAAACCATGGGACCTTGTAAAGGGACCTGATCCTTGTGACAGTATACACACAAATGCTAGGCTGTAAAAAGTACAATTGGTTGGTGCACCGTCTCCAACTGTGACAGAAACCTCGGCCAATGGCATGGCCTCCAAGGATGCGTCTATGTTTCATAAAGATTATGTCCAATAGACACAACCTCAGTTTTTGCAACTTGAAAACTCTCAAGAACTCTTGCAAAGGCTAACACTCAAGAGAAGTATCATCCTCAAGAACAACGGGGACCTGATAGAGCTGGAAGCTGTCTAGTTGTCTTAGGATTATATCTTTTGTACTTACATTGTAAATCTATTCCTAATCTATAAAGGATTCAAATCTTGTGTTTGTTTGTAAAATTCTAAATCAATTAAGGCTAACTGATTTAATAGGCAACATTGTTTGCTGCTTAGCCAAATTCTAAGTCATCTAGGTGTTAGTTGATTTAGTGGACAGTGTGGTATCTGCTTAGTTGAATTCTAAGTTGTCTAGTGGTAATAGCTTAGTGGGCAGTGTGGTATCTGCTTAGGCTCAGTAAGTAATAGAGTTATTACTTAGTTGTGAGATTAATAACTTCCTCTCACTTTGTCTGTAATTGGGTTTCACTTTTGCTTGAAGAGATTAGTGGAAACAGTTGAAAATCCTGTGAGACAGGTAGTGGTTTTACTCCCTTGAGCAATGAGGTTTCCACGTAAACTGCTTGTGATGTGTTCTTGTTATTATTTACTTGTCATTACTGTTATTGTTATTATTTACTCGTCATTACTATTCTTGTTGAGTCAAGGGACCTGGTCCGTTGACTGATAGTGGACGCACGTATTCTATCATCTATAATTAAGGATTTGTATTGTTCTTGGTAATGTTCTTTTAGTTACTTGTTTCTTGAAGCTCACAATTGTAACCAATGTAACTATAAACTATGGAATCTGGATGAGACAGACAGACTTTTACTATTTTGATGAAGGACAAATAGACCTTCTTTGCATTTTCTGCAATTTTGATTCCCTACTTATGACATTTTTTGCTTAATATTGTGGGTGAAATATGTTAACGAAGAATCGTGTTGGCTCTTTGAAGATCATGAAGGGAGGAAACTTGGGCCGCACTCTCTTGT
The DNA here is from genome assembly GCA_036250505.1 of Solanum acaule. NCBI lineage: Eukaryota > Viridiplantae > Streptophyta > Magnoliopsida > Solanales > Solanaceae > Solanum > Solanum acaule. The sequence goes on along the minus strand of JAJOOR010085541.1, from coordinate 7,611 downwards.
GGAGCTTTATTCATGGTATCAATATGGATACATTGTGGACTCAGTGATGGTGATTTTCTGTCTTCCATAACACTATATATAGCACATGGTGCAGCTATTTCTCGTACTATCCCAGCCTTTCTGTTGGAAGATGTTTGTTTCATTATGTTGGATGTACCATTGGATTTACTGAGCTATGGCCTATATGTAAATCAGTTCACCCGGTTTTGATGAGTGGAATCACTCGATTGAGTTGCTTCACTACACTGCAACTGATCACTTGACTTTTAATAAATTACATATGGCTGGGTCTACTCATAGTTAAAAAGTTGGGAGAACTCTTTTGATGATATAGAAATATTAAGTGCATATGATTTTATTATAGAAGCAAACTTAGGGAGGTGGGGGAGTAACCCGTATACATCGTTTATATAGACTAACTAGGAAAAAAGAGCTTTTGCCTTTGTGATAATGTTGTACCAAAAGTAGAAGAACTTAATAGAATTCATTTCTATAAAGGTGAATTCTCACAATTTCTGTTGCGCAAAGTCTATTAAGTATTACCATAGTTTCTTCCATATTCCAAAAAGCGTCCTGTTCGTGTTTCTGCATGGGCTGATCAGATCTTGATTGTTCATTTTTTTTTCATTTTCTCCCTTCCGTCTTGTGTCAATTTGGCCTTATTTAACCTGTAGTTTCTTCTTATTTTATTTGCAGAATTATTTTCCCTCACTTCTTCCGGTACTCTAAACTTTGACATTTTGAATTTGGCAAAGCTTTCCTATATTCTTTGTGCTTGTTGTTGGGTTATGGTCTTGTCAAAATTTTGAAGGTCTGGTCTATCTACAAACTATTTGTCTATTGTACTGTTAATTAATTGTTCCACACTGCACTCTCCGAACCGAACCCAAACTTAACTTAGCAATTATGTGAAGTAGTTTGCCTTTTTCTTCACCATTCTTCACATCAGTTTAACTTTAATTTCCCTTTTTGAATTATCTCATGAGTTTCAACTTGCTTCCCTTTATTTTTCTAGTATCATATAGCTTAACTACTAATTTAGGTTCTAATTATCAATGAGTTTAAAGTCGGAGAGTTCGATCATTTGCAAACACTACACCAAAAATGATCTTTAGCGGCATTTAATTAGCATCAATTATCACTCTTTGTAAGTGTCCCTAAAGCATGTAGCGACATTAGATCCAATGGCCATTAACTAATGCCGATAAAGGTTTTAACACTCTTTGTTAATGTGTATATTTATTGTCAAAGTTGTTTTTGTTTTAGTGAAGCATAATAATATCCAGAGAGAACTCTACTCTCTAAGTTATTGTTGCTCTTAATTTTTACTTAGGTTTCTGAACTTTTTGTTTCATTGTTAGTTGGTGCTTCTACTTGATTTTTTTGGGACATTTGCTTCTCTATGAATACCTATTTTCCTTACTTAAAAAGTTATTTTAAGTTTTACAAGTCTCTTTTAAGTTTTTGGTCTCATAGAAAAGCTATGGTGATTAAGCACCAATTAAGTTATGACAGTAGATTCACCTTCAGTTTCATCATCAAAAGATTGCACTGCAGAGCTCTCTACTGAAGTTGTCAGTTTTCTAATACTGTTGTTTTTCCTGTCATTTTGCAGTGGTTGTGTGTGTGTTGCCTTACAAACTGACTGATGACTTTGCAGTTGCAAGTGGAGCAAGAATCTTTCGGTTGTGATGAATATGACAGTAGATTTGGCCTTAAGTTTGATGAAAAAGGTGTTGTCTAGATCCAGTTATGCAACGGACCCTGAAGCTAATGATCGTATGCAACCTCTACTTGAGTGTGTATTGGAAGAGTATTTCACTAGTCTTTTGCATGAAGGAGCGTGATTATCAAAGTGAATATTTGAGCTTGCTGTGATTTGTGTAAACTTTATCTCTCTCCCCTAGAAGAGCATAGGGGGTGGAGAGATTTTGTTGAAGCAATCCCTTACCTGATAACGTTTTCCCTGTAGAATTCGAGATGAAAATGCTTACCGAAATATGATCGATGAGCTTCTGCATCTCAAGGAACAGTTTTGTTCTGCAGGTTGTTGGGGACCCAAATATTTTGAATGGCGGTGCAAGTCAAAATGATTCTTCTGATACCATTTTGGTGTCAGAAAACTTGGCTTGTGCAGATATTCAGAATACTTTGCCGCGCAAAAAAGCAGTGCACCAGAAGTCTGTTGATACATATGTGATTCCTAAGTCAGATTTGTTTTCAAGTACATTTCAGAAGTCTGTCGATGTAGACAATGCCTCGATTAATGAAATGAATGATGAGCTGCAACCACCTGAATACTTTGTGCTACTTGGATGTATTCCTAATCCATGAAATCTACTTCAAATCACGACTTGAGGTTGAAAACACAAAGGTATGATGCCTCCCCCATTGAACAAAAGGGTATCCATGGGGCAGTCTCGATCATCTTCTGCCTCTATATATAATACTTTCTCCGTCTCATTTTATGTGGCACTATTTCTTTTTTAGTCCAACCCAAAAAAAATACCACCTCACTATATAATTAGAAATAATTTAACTTCAAAATTCTCCGTTTACCCTAAATGAAATGATTTACAACCTCACAAATACCTAAGAATTGTTTTAGACCGAATATATACCAGACGTTGTACCCGAGCCAACCATGAGATATCATGTATCGGGCGTGGTACTCGAGCCCCAAACAAAGCTGAGAGAAAAGATGTCCTATTTACCATGATGATCAAGATAAAGGAACCAAAGATGACTATCAAGGAAAATCTGATGAGGGGATGCAGATTATTCGATCTCCACAAGTCCACCTTCAACTTGATCTCATATGCAATCTTTATAACGCATTAGAGAGCTCGATTTAGATTTTCTTTCTTTTGACCCTTGGCAAGATATGTGTTTGGTACTTGAGAAATCTAAAGTTGTTTCCTCACTGTTTGGTGAACTGCCTCACAGTAGTGGAGAGTATTGGTATTGTACACTCTCTAAAAGTGTGTTTGCTGAACAGTATATATATATATACACTCAGTGACAAACATATCCTCCCAAATTCTATTGAAATTAGAACTTCCCTACATTTTTAGACGTCTCATATGTTAAATTGTTCTTGCTTTAAGCGTATCAAATTTCCATTATCTTAGATAAAAGTGTATAGAGGTCACGGGTTATGACAAAAGGTTAGTTGGTAGAGTAAGAAAGAGATGAAGGGGGAAGAGGGTGTAGAGGAGAAGGAATTTAAGAAGGTGGAACCCAGTTAATTTCTTCTTTTGTTAGTCTAGAAATCCATGCTCATACTATCTTCTATCGAATATAATTTGATGATGGACACAATTGATTTCTCACAACTTATAATTTATTTTAATTAGTGATTAATTTATATTTAGTTATAAAATAGGTAGTATTTAAGTGAGATTAGTATAGATGGCAGTCTTGTTTCATTGTCTCGCCTCTTTCTTCTTTTGTTAATCTAGAATCCATGTTCATACCATCTTCTATTCAAAAAAATTTAACGACGGACACTATTGATTTCTCTTAAATTTATAATTTATTATATCAAAGTAAGGATCCGCTTTGATCTTACATTTTTACACAATATTTTTGCGCACACACTCTAGCAATTCTCTCTTATCTCACCCACTTGTTGTTAACTCTCTTGTTGTCTTTTGACTTGCTTTCTTACTTGATTGGTTACAACTCAAATGTACAATTTCTACTCTATTCTAGAATGTTCTTCTAACTATTTAATTCTAGAATTACCATTTCTAGGATTTTTCTAGACTTTTCTATCTAAAACACTCGTTCTAAAAATCTTCCTTCAATTCTATACAACTCCGAAATATTCTAGATTTTTTTTGAAGTATCTAAGATATTAATTAAGTTGGTGATAAATTCTTAACACTTTTATTCAAAGGACCAAAAGAAAATCTTTAGGTCAATAATCTACTCCATTTTTTGTGATCTTGCACTCTCAATTTATATTAATTTGGGTATAAAATGACATTTTACTAATTTCTAAAATTAATCAACTAACATCCATACTAAAATTCATTTTTCTAATACAATCAGCAACACCATGTCAGACTTTTCTCGTAATGGTTCTAATCCTGATTCGAAAGAGTTTGAATATGGTGATGCGCCTAGTTCTAGTTCAAATGAAGAAAATGTTAAACAAAAGGACGATGACTTTATCATCAACAAAGTTGTTGCCCAAGTCATCATCTATTTTTTTCTCTCTAATAAAAAAACGATAACTTTGCTCATGATTACTATAATGCTATTTAAGAAGTTGTTATAAATGAGGAATAAAAAGAGGAAAAGGAGCCTGGAAACAGAAGGAAGAAGAAAACAAGGAGAAAAAAGATGTTTTAGACTATGACAATGACAAGGACGGAAAAAATGTCTAGTTTATTTAGCATTTTATTGTAATGCTTCCATTCTTCTATTTTTCCTTAGTTTTATCTTCTACTGTATTTTATCCTTTTACCATTTTGGTTCATTTTATTTTATAGTTGTTGATAAATTTAACAAGTGAACTCACTTTTGTTTTCTTCTACTTTTGTTCATTATACTTTTTATTACTTATTTAGAGTTCTTGATGAAGTTATCACACTTTAATTGAGATTATTTCGCTTCCTTCCTTATCAGAGAGGGGCCCGCGGGGCTTATTTATTGAAAAAGGGGGAGTGAGGGGGAGGGGAGGAAGAATGGAAAGCCCGAACTTTATTGATGGGACATTTTGATCCCCTTTTCCTCTCATCCTCCCCCGGTTCTGGTTCAGGAAAGGGTCAACGCAAGGATCTTATTTCAAAGCAATCTCTGGAGTTTTCCCTTATTCGAACGGGTCTTGCAAGAAAATAGGATTCCATATTGAGCTCCAAATATACGCTATTGGGATGGGATGGTTCCTACTAGCTCTCCCCCCCTAAGAACCACACGTGCGAGTTCCCCCGCATACGGCTCAAGTGGCAAAGGCCCTTTCCTTCGCACTTGGTAAGTGTTTCGCTATAGCTAAGCTTACAGCTAGCCTATCGGCTAGAGCCAAGCTTCGACCGCGACTGCTCGTCGCTTCTGGCCGCCTTATTCCGTCACCCGAGATCCAAGTCAGCACCGGCAAAGATCTCTTGATTCCTCACGGTCGGGCCAGCTTGGAAGCAAGCTACCTCTTGCCTATATCACCCATTTCCTTTAGTTGGGTGAGCCTTCGATTTTTGGATCGTCTTTTGCCCAATGCGGTACCCCCCGTTTTTTGGTTCCCATTGGGTTTACCTTGTTCACAGGTCGACCCCATGGTAGCAAGAAAAGGCAATCTTGTGCTATACTCCGGTGATATCTTTCCTACTGAGACACGCAAACTCCCATCGTGTCCCAGATCACATTTCGTGAATCGAAAGGGGAAGCCTACTCATCTATCGGCTCTTCTCGTAGATCGGTGTGGTTTTACGAAGCGTCTAACCACAGTTCACTCGCGTTGATCAATCAAGAGGGTTGCCGCCACTCCTTAAGGTTATCTGTTGTATCATACACTTCTTGCATTCTGTCCCACGCTTCATACCTCCTATTTCTTCTTAAGGTAAGATAAATGGCTAGGCATGGTGGGGTAGGAGCATCCAGTCGGCAATCTTTTTGTCTTGACCAAGAAGTTTTATGTCCTCCGAGTTGCACGGCGTTTTAACCGAAAGAACTTCTTGCGCAATTCATGCCTTTCTATTTTTATGACTAGAAATTCTTTCTTGATTTTCATAAAAAAATTGTTCTCTGGACTTTTTATCAATATGAGGTGATCGTAACACAGTATATAAGACTCGTGATTCAGGCAATCCAATCTTCCGTGTGTAAGGCGAAAGCCCCCAAAAATGGTTTTCCAAAAAAGGGTGATCAAAAGATCGAATTACTATGCCTATCTTGGTGGTCGTTACTTTTGGTGGTCTTTCTTTTTGGCTGACTCGTCTAAGTGCTCTCCTTTGTCTCATTGTTTATCTCGTAATCATTTGATTTCACCCCTAAAGCTATCTCCTACTCCTCCTCCTTCTCCTTTAAGATAGGATCCTCTTTGGTCCTTCTTTCACTAATGGTCTCACCATTTTCTAGTAGTAGTAGTTCGCGCGAGGGACTTTTCTATCACTTGCCCTTCCACACCACATTAATTAGGTTAAGTGGGTGTGAATTGAGACATATTTTGAGGGAAGGCAATGTGAAGATGTGTTGGCTAAGCAAAATATCGGTCCTGCTCCTGGCTTAACCATCCTACGTGACCCCCTACTGCAATCAGACAGTGGAAAAAGAATGATAACTTAGGCGCGACGACACCTAGAGTTGTGAAGGTGAGTTAGAGCGTAAAGCCTTAACATGTTCCAAAAAAGGACGTATACATGTCTCTCCCTCACGGATATTCTCCACAGGGGGAGAACTCAGTTTGCCGCCTGAATCAGTCCCTTTATGGACTTAAACAAGCGTCCCGAAATGGGTTTGCCAAATTTGCTTCTGTGGATGCTGGTTTTCTTCAATCCCAGGCAGTCCCTTTTTACTCGTCGACGTGGAAACTATTCTGTTTTTTCTTTTAGTATATATTGATGAAATTGTAATCATCGGTAATGATATTCAATTCATCATATCAAATCGTTGATTTGGAGATAGAAGTGATGTAGTATCGGGAGTGGTATATTCCCAGAGCCTTGAGATCTTTCTTTTGCTATTCTCCAGCAACTCTAGGAGTTCCCGCTCTCACTTTTCTTGATCTTCCAAGCTTGAAGCTCGCCTGCTTTGAGAGATGAGAGACAATCATTTGATGCATGACGATGGAGAAAAATACTATATGCTTTATGTTTCCTATGCAACTACTACAGCTAATAAGTTATACATGATGATATGTGATGCATGCTTTGACTTCTAAGGCTTGACAGGTTCTTTTGGTCGATTTCCAGTTGATTGCCTCAACCTATCGATTGAGTGAGTTGGAGAAGAAAGTCTTAGAAGGCTACGTCTCTATAAGTTTCGCATCTTATTTTTTTGCGTGTCTACTATTTATTTAGGTGCAAAGAGCCTAAGCGGTTCAAGCTATTATATTCTGAGCATGCTCTCCATTTCCACCGTTGATGCAATAGAAGCTCTTAATGCAATATCTGGTGGTGAAGACATTCCCGCTGCTACAATTGGAGTTGACGGTACTAGTTCTGTTAGAGTAAGAGCTCTTGCTGGAATAACCAGTGCTAGTTACTTGACTGTTGGAGGAGAAACCACTGTTAGAAATGTTCACGTAGAAGCTCCTCTTTCATCTGCAGGTATAGACTTCTTTGGATCTTATCCGCTTCAGAGGTTAATCAATAGGGAAATCCGCATTTTTTTTATCTTCCTCTAAAAAATTCTTTTTCATGGGCATCTTCTATTCAAAAGGATCTTACTCAATTCAATAGAAACTTAACTTCTACCTCACTTTTTTTCTTTTCAGGCTAAATTGTTGGGACGGACTTTTTATAGGGATTCAAGATAGGATACAGCTTATGCTGAGCACATATTCAACATCAATTCATATATCTTGGTGCAACTTAAAGGACAAGATAAAAGATTTTAATTTTTCCATACAAATGGTTTGGTGTAATTATTTCACATATGATTTGTTATTTC